>JAEIIL010018117.1:0-17341 GCA_018905715.1 Drosophila lini
CGACGACATCACCCACTCCGTGCGTTGCGCCCAGAAGGTGCTCAGCCAGCAGGGATGGTCTGCCTGGTCCACCTGGAAATACTGCAGCGGCTCCCTGCCCTCCATCGACAGCTGCTTCTAAGCAGTGGCCTTCCCTGACTCGTTCGAAAAATAAAGTATCAGCATAAAATCAAGCAACGCTTTTCATTGCATACTGTTTGTTGTCTTAAGAAAGCCAGAAAGTAGGCTTTATTTTGCTTGGCCAAGTATAGCTGACAAGAGCTGTCTTCTATATCCCCCTTACTTCATTATAAAATCAATTTCTCGGCTTACCTGTCTGCCACCGATTTGCCCACTTCATACATGGAGTCCAGGGAATAATCGTCGCCAATGGAGCTGTATACATTTGTCTGTGTGCCCACTGTCTCCACGTCGCAGTAGCTGCAGCTGCAGCAGGAGTACTGGGAGCAAATAGAGGAGGCATCCAGGTCGGTGATGCCAATGGAGCACTCTTCATCCAGAGGCCGCTCTTGCAGCTCAATGTCCGCAGTCTCCTCCTTCTGCGGGGAAGCTCCGCGTGGCGAACGACTAGAAGATAATTAGTAGCGTCAGTTACAGGCCTGGATTACTCATTAAAAAGTAAAATATGTATTTATTTCTCATTATGATAATTTATGAATGTGTTGCGGGCTGAGAATGGACTCTTACCTCTTTGTGCGTGTGTCCATCGTGTCCATGACGACGTTCCAAGTGCGATTGATCAAGTAGAGCAGAAATAGCACCCTCGAGGTCTCCCCGTTGTGTGGAGGCGTGCCATTGGATGCATTGGGTCCGGCCCCTAGGCAGCTGCTGGAACCCAGCCGCTCCTTGCCCTGATCGTGGGCCTGGCTCTGGCTCTGGTCGTGATGCGGATGGCGGGCTGGGAGCGTCTTGGAGCGATACTCGCTCTGCAGGCAGTACTCCCGCTTGTGCTGCTGGTAGCGGCGGCGCGTGTTGAACCTGGAGGTGCCCTCGCCGGCGGCTCCCTCCTCCACTCCGCCGCAGATGTCGCCTCGGGTGGATGCGATGCGGTTGCCCATTACGACGACGTCGCGGATCGGCGCCTGTCAGTCATTGCCTAATGTGACATGGACAATACGACAACAAGAAGAACACAACATATGTTAGTCGGATGTCTGCAGTTTGGATGCGAGTATTAGCTCTGACACAATTCTCCTAACCAGTTTCAGGCCGAGCTGCGAAAAAAGTGAAGTGGCGGCCCGAGGAATTGGGTCAGCAACAAGTTCTGCAGGCCGCTAAGGAGGTCGGTCGGCCAGAACCAATGCCTGTAGATGGCCAGAACAGAACAGAACAGAACAGAGCGAGCTCCTCACTCGGTTCACTTAGTAATTATGATAAACTATCCATGCATTGGCAAAATGATGGATTGCTCGGACCAGTTTGGACATGATAGCAGTCTTCTCCTTCGATCCTGGACAGAATGATTGCATGACTCTTTCGCTGAGGCGTGGAGGCTGTCATTGCATGGCTCCCAATACCATCCCCGATAGCTGGCATCCATCAAATGGATCCAGGCCAGCACGGCAGCTCATTAGCGCGGCAATACATCAAATTAGCGCCCTAGCTAGCCAACACTTGCGGCTTGACCCGCGACACGCCCAAGCTGAACTATCTATATAGCGAAACCACACAGTTCCTTATCAGCCACCGACCACTGACGTAGCAAACGTGACCGCTAAATGACAATACACGAACGCAGAGCCGCTATCAGTGGCCTGGGCTTATCGCCCGAAAAAGGGGTACAGTGAAAGGTGCCCCCGCAGAGACTTTACTACCTGAGTTTACCATAACCAATCTTCTCTATCCCGACATCAATTAGTTTAGGAAACCCATTTGATTAGGCATTAATTATACATATATCAACTCGGCAGAACAACTTTCTTGCTGACAAAGAATATGGAAATGTGAGCCGTAAACCGGAGCAGCCAGTCTTAGGGTTCCTTAGCCTAAGCCCTAAAGACCTACGAGAAAGAGAACCTTTTTATTTTTAGTGGCCAGTGAAAGTGACAACAGTGAAGTGGAAAGTTTGTGGGTAACACCTTTTGGTAGGGTAGGTTTAGTACGGTTGTTAAACGGAGGAGCTACTGTACTGGATTAACCGCATCATAAATATGACAGACATGCGCACTGGGCGTGCGAGGGAAGACTCTGCCCAGATAGATCCCTCACACTAATTAAACTAAATACACTGCAAGAGTTTATCTAATCTACATCAAGGCAAGGCACGAGAGACACCCTGTATGGCAAGCAATGTTAACTATAGGGCAAATTATAAACCGGGAGCCGAGCGAGCACTCAACTTTAAAATGCGAGACCCCAGCTGGTTGGCGTCGACAGTCGCGTTTGCAACGATCTAGCGAGCGGTAGCCTCCAGCGGAGATTCGTTGGGAGAGAAAGGAACCTGATTTGGAGTAGAAGGAGCAGAAACTAGGACACAAGCCCACCACCAGCACAACATGAGCCAGAAGCAGCTAGACACCGAGCAACTGCTCTTCGAGGAGAAGCCCCTGCATGTGCCCTCATTGCCGGAGCTGCAGAACGGTGAGCAGCGTTAAGCCGATTTCCCAGATCCGCCAGATAACAATACGTGCCGTATTGAGTGCTCTGTGCTGTTTGCTGTGTGCTCTGTTCTGTGTTCTGGGAGCCGAATGACCTTCAGAACTGTGCCATAGCCAAACTTTCCATAGCCGGTTTTCGCTCAGTTCTGTTGATTTGTGTTTTCTGATTTCTGTTTTCATTGCGCGGACTAAACACAAACATATGATTTTGGCCGAGAGCTTTTGGAGCAGCTTTTGGCACTCAGTCGCCGATATGTTTCACTGTCCAGATGGAGGTCGAGATAAAGCTCCACTAACAGTTTGCTCTCCTCTCCCGCAGTGATACAGGGTGCCCTGAATGGCAACTTTGCCCAGGTGGAGGTCAGCGTGGGTCCTTGTCCGGATCTGAAGGCTCCCCGCTTCGGCCTCGTGGAGAGCGGACTGGGCGGCAAACCCACTCTGCTGGAGGCCGGCGGACCACCCTTCCTGCTGCCCCTCGTCCAGCGCGACAAGCTATACAACATCAAGGAGATCACGCGCAAGATCCAGGGTCCCGGCAAGATCTTCGCCGTGGGCGCCGGTGCGGGTCCCTGGCCCATTCGCCGCTCCAACTGCGAGGGCATCTTCAATCTGTCGGTGAGCGAGAAGGATGAGCTGAACAACGGCAGCTACACGGCCACCGTGCGGGGAGCCCACGAGGAGTGCGTGCTGGAGAAGATTCCCCACACCGAGCCCCGCTGCGCCCTGCTGCTGAACCTCTTCCTCAGCCAGGGCAAGCCCGGAGAGGTGCTCAAGATCAGTGCCAAGCAGCGCACCGGCGAGCAGAACTTCATCGAGTGCATCCGCAAGGGGCTGGAGGAACACTACGGCGACAAGGTGGTGGGTCTGGGCGGTATCTTTGTGATCAAGAAAGGCGCTGCCCACCAGCACGTGATGCGGGACTTTAGCAAGACGCCAATCAACACGGACGACGAGGTGAACGAGTGGCTCAAGTTCTACGAGATGCCCGCCCAGCTGAATGCCGTGGGCACGCTGGTGACCAAGGAGCACGACCTGGACCTCCGCCTGCAGCACTTCCACTCCTTCTCCTTCAGCAACTGGGGCGGCCACTACCACTACGACACCACGCCGGAGATCGTGGAGTACGAGGCGTACTTGAATGTGGCCGAGCGGGTGGTGCGTGTGGACAAGCCCGTGGCCACGCACAAGGTGGGCCGTGACTAGATCTTATCTCCGCATCCCCATCTAGTAACTAGTTTTCCATTGCCTTAACCCCCCCGTAAATAATAGTGAATAATAATAAAAATAAAAACTAAAAATAAACCAAAAGCCTCAAAATTCTATATCAGTTGGGGAGGACGCCCTGTATATGACCGCAGCCCTATCACCCGTCACCCGGAATGACGGCCACTCAAATAGCTGAAATTCTGGCCAGGCGATGGTCTGCTGGTCAGTCGGCAGTGTGCCTCCAGCAAGGCAAGTCCCTGAGTCCATATCGTGGCATTTGCAGAGATAACATGAGTGGGAGTCACCTTCAAACGGAGGGCCTGCTCTTCGAGGAGAAGCCACTTCATGTGCCGCCGCTCTCCGAGCTGCAAAAAGGTGAGGGGAATGCCCCCGAAATTTTTGATAATTTAATGCTTCCTCTGATTGTGACAGATAAAGCTTTTCTCTTGATTTCCCAGTCATACAGGGGGCTCTGTGTGCCAACTTTGCCACCGCCGAGGTGAGTGTCGGTCCCTGTCCAGACCTTAAGGGATCCCAGTTTGGTCTTGTGGAGAGTGGACTGGGTGGGAATCCCACTCTCCTGGAGGCAGGCGGACCGCCTTACTTGCGACCCCTTGTCCAGCGCGATAAGCTATATAACCTGAAGGAGATCACCCGCAGAAGCCAAGGTCCTGGCAAGATCTTTGCTGTGGGACCCGGGGCAGGACCCTGGCCCATTCGCAACTCCAACTGCGAGGGCATCTTCAACTTTGTGGTGAGCGAGAAGGATGAGCTGACCAATGGCAGCTACACGGCCACCGTGAGGGGAGAGCAGGAGGAGTGTGTTCTGGAAAGGATACCCGACACAGAGCCACGCTGCGCCCTCATCCTCAATCTCTTCCTGAGCGAAGGTAAACCAGGAGAGGTTTTAAGAATCCGCGCCAAACAGCGCACAGGCCAAGAGAACTTCGTCGAGTGCATGCGCAAGGCTTTGGAGCAGCACTACGGCGACCAGGTGGTGGGTCTGGGCGGCATCTTTTTGGTCAAACAGGGATGTGTCCACCAGCATGTGATGCGGGACTTCAGCAAGACACCGATCCACACTCACGAGCAGATCCAGCAGTGGCTCAAGTTCTACGAGATGCCCGCCCAGCTGAATGCCGTGGGCACCCTGGTTACCAAGGACATGGGCCTCGATCTACGCCTGCAGCACTTTCACTCCTTCTCCGCCAGCAACTGGGGTGGCCACTACCACTACGACACCACGCCGGAGACCGTGGAGTACGAGGCGTACCTAAATGTGGCGGAACGTGTGGTCCGCGTGGACAGGCCCGTGGTAACGGATCAGTTGGGAAGAGACTAATGGCCCGAGACCAAAATAAATGCCTTCTAAGAAAATGGTTTCGGTTTCTTCTGTCTGAGACGATTTACTGTGGGGCTCATTAAAATGGCATCACATCATTTGGGCTTTACGTAATTGCCAAAAATTGGAGCCGCCGCTTTCTTCGCGATGCAAATCGATGGCCAAATGATCTGCTTACCAGACCTGGTGGCCAGTTGGAGTATTATTCTAGCTGCGGTGGCTCCACGCTCGGCCTAATGAGAGACACGATACGGAGGCCTAGCTAAGCAGGCCGTAAATAATGCCCGAACATGCAGCAATCCAGCTTTTCACTTCTTTGCTTCTTATTTTTTTTTGCACCGCTGGCCATTAATTATTTAATAACTTTGATTCATGCAGAGCGCCGCTGCGAGTGCAGTGGCGAATTCGGGTCCATGGGAGCTCAGCTCCTTCATTAAAGCAATCCATCGACTTTACAAAGATTTATTTTCTAAATAGAAACAAAGTCTGGATGTGGAATCCCCCGCCTATTTGTTGTGACAGTTACAAATCGCAGTGGATACAGCCGCATCGATCATGCTGGCTGGGGAGAAGAAGTCTTACTTACCCACTCGGGGCCTAGAGACTGGAGAGACTCTCCCAAGATGCGGCTTCTGCTATTGTTCTGCGGCGTCTGCGGCACCTCTTAACGGGTTCCCAATATTTGCATTTAGATTTGAATTTATTATTCGGCCGGGTTCTGGCAACCTTTTTATGAAAGTGGCACTGGCAGCAACCGAGACTCGAGACCCGAACTCGCGCACAAACATCGATTGATCCAATTTAATCTTCGAGCCCAGCTCAGCGGTGAAATGCAAATGCGATTTCTTCGTCCCACGAAAAAGAAAATCTCTTTTTTGTTATTGTTACCGTTGTGGTTTCAGCCTTGGTTGTTGTAACAGCTTTTTATAATTTTTTTTTGTGGCTCAGCACCGTCGGTTTATTCATATTTTAAACACACCATTAGCACTTTTTATTAGCTGCCTCTCGGTTTGATTGACTCCACTTCCACCCGGGCTCCACTTGCTCTAACTACGACTGCGACTGCGACTGCGACTACGACTTTGGCTTCTTCGTGGTCTTGGTCTTGCACTTGACTGGAACTGAGGACTGAGACCTGGTGTTGAGCGCGTCTGCTCGGCTGAAACGCGAGTTGCAGACTGAATGAAGTCGGCGATGAGATGGCTCGGCTGCCGTCGATGGCTTGGAGTAGCTTTTCACATGGGCTACCAGGCGCGTAGCCAAGCAACTTGTTTCGGGGGGAACACTCTTGGCTTAAGTTTATTGATAAACACACACTCTAAAAATAAATATTCTTAAGAGCCATGAAATGAAATTGTTTACTCAATTTGAAGATGTCTGTCTTCATTTTTTATAAAAGACAAAATTGGTATTTAATAGTAAATTGATTTTAATATATTTTCTAGTGAAATTTAACTAGCTTTAAACTGGTTCTTTGAAATGTATTTTATTTTTTCCTAAATTGTTTTTGGAAATGAGCGAAATGTAGTCTAAAAAAAATGTATTTTGTCTCTTGTTCGAAATGAAACCCCTTGCAAAAAAAAACTAGTTCCCGCTTAGTTAGTTTTAAATTATGAAAACTTAAAAGACTTGTCATATTATTCTCCCAGTGTATGTTCTAACCATTCATAGAGCAAAGTATGCTTATCGCCCCTGCTCAGACTTCTCCTTGAGTCTGAAATTGTTTGACGAGTCTATTGCCCCCACCTTGCTGCACCTCTGGTGTGGCGAATCAGGTTGGCTTTTCGGCTGCTCTGCTTTACAAGCGTTTTTTAAATTGAAAT
The DNA here is from genome assembly GCA_018905715.1 of Drosophila lini. Lineage (NCBI taxonomy): Eukaryota > Metazoa > Arthropoda > Insecta > Diptera > Drosophilidae > Drosophila > Drosophila lini. The sequence continues at coordinate 6,969 of JAEIIL010018117.1, forward strand.
TGTCGTTTAATCTCTAATTGATAGCGTAAAGAGGCCGGGCCGGCTGACAAGTGCATAAGGCGAATGCCGTGCCGATTTTCCCAACCTCCGAAACCAGTTCCCACACTCTCAGCCAGCCGCAAAGTCGCTGCCAAGGCTGATGTTAGTAGCTGGTATTAGTGGCTGGCATCTGGTCTCCATTTCCATTACCAGCGACACGAATTTAGTTAGTGCTCCTGTTAGAGTACGCTGCCCAAAGGCAGCTCGGACCTGCTCCTGGACCTGGACACGGCCCACCCGTTCAATGAACCGCCTCCAAAGAAAGTCGGCTTCGTATAAATTGCATAATAATTGCTGGCCCAAGGCTAGTTGATGTATCGCCTTTGTAATGGCTCAGCAATATTTGAATCTTAAAGCCTTGGGCGTTACTCTTAATGTGTGATTGTTATAGATCGATCTGCGATATATGTGGCAAACTTACGAAATTCCCTGGGTGAAACATAAAAATTGATGGCGACATTAAACTGGAAGCTTGGAGTTGTAATTTCACTGCAATGCCCACAAAGGAAACTCGGAAGAGTAACCGGAAAGGATGCACTGAAAATAAAGTTGATTAACTAAAATTAAGGTTAAAATACTTTAAAACTGTCTTCTAAGTATACTTATGTTTAATAGAAACATTTTTGCAATGTAATTTATAATTTGAAAACAAAATCTTTACTCTATTTAATTTCAGGAAATTGTAAGAGTTTAAGCTGTCATCGTCAGTATTATCTCACCCCGTTTGATTAAATATAAATAAATGATCATTTAATTGCTGTTAAGATATAGATTGGTGTGATTCATTGCCTTTTAATGGAAAAAGTTAGCTTTATTGCCTACTTTTTTGCAGATTTTATTTTACTTTGTTTTTTAAAGCAACATTTTAGGAGGCCTTCATACCCAAAGAACTCTTCATAGTGAAAAATATTGCTGTATTCTTTTGAGCAATATATGTAGAAAATTACAACAATAAATACTTGTACAAATAAATTAAAATAACAAATATATAATAAAACCACCTGTACTCCGTTTTGTTTCGCATGAATTGCATTATATATTTCTTTGTATACATATACAGTATATATATTCGTCTTTTTGTATACAACTTTATAGGTTTACACATCTTAGAACTGGGCTTTTATTGAGAATACTTGAAAATGTAGCAGCTGGTGTTCGATATTGTTGAGTCTCGTAACTGAAAGATAGACGAAACTAAGACTAAACTCCGGATATACATCTGTAGAGCTCTAAATTACTTTGGCCTCACTGTATTTGTGCTGTGCCATGGATCGAGAGGATTTCGAATTACTTTAAATAAGTCCAACAGATTTATCTGCCTTTTACAAAAGACCCAACTGAGCCATTATCTTTCGATACAAAATTTTGGGCCATCAATAGGAGTTCAACTTATCATCGTGTGGTTTCTTGGTTGTGCATTTACCTAGGCTAGGTGTGTGTGTTTAAGGTGTGTTCCTATAAAGGGCAACTATTGCTATTGCTGATTGCTTGAAGCGAGTGTCAAGTGGGAGTTTGGAACCAAAGGTAACTATTTACATGTCTAAGATCTTGCACAATTTGTAGGAACGGAAAAATTAGAATAATCTAAAAGTAGTGTTTGGTTTCTTTTATCGCTAGGGTTTCTATTGCGAGCTTATTGAAATTGTTGTAAGAATCTCTTTGAAGAAGAGCAAATATTTCTTGAGATTTTAGTTTTTATTCGTAATAACCGCACAAAAAATATATCATATTGGTTAATGAAGCACAAACCACCCTGCCTTTCTTTACTTTACTCAATGTAGATGTCCTCGATGGGATAGGCGGTTTCAATGAATTTCTGATAGAATCGCTGGAAAGCACGGCTGCCGAAGAGGAAGGGGTTTATTAGATTGGTATCGTAGGTAACCCTTTGCAGGACTTACCCCACTGCCTCGGCCACGGGTCTGGTGGACTCCGATCCCTTGAAGACGTGACACGCAAACCGCTGAACCGTCGGGTGCTTGGTGATGAAGCCAATGAAGCGATGATCGCGAGGGTGAAAGGCGCAGAAGGAGACATTCTTCAGCGAGTAGAAGTAGTCGATGCAAGGCTTCTTGTCCTTTTTGTTTTGCTGTTGAAATGGGAGGGAAAGAGTAGTTCCGGTCAGGGGTTGTTTATAAATTAAGGTAGTTATTCCTCGCAAAACGTTTAGTCTCGATTTTTATCTATCTAAGATAATATTTTCCTGAGATCAGACTCAACTCACATTCGGTCCCGATCGATCCACCATGCGCAGTCCCTGGTCGGACACCTCCAAAATGCAGGTCTGTCCGGTGGGAGAGCTTCCGTATTCGCCGACGATCTTCCGCACCGCCTGGCAGACCACGCCCGTGCCCTTGTGCGCCAGCGTCTCCACGGAACCGAGGTAGCCCAACAGGTAGCGCTCCTTCTTCACCAGCTGCACCGTCGGATCGAACTCGTTGTAGTCCAGGTCGACGGCATAGGCCGAGGGGAAGATGCCCTGGCGTCCGGTGCGCAGATTGACGCCCTCGCACCACAGATCCTCGGCCTCCTTTTGCACATAGATGGCATCGCCGATCTCCAGCTCGATCTCGTCATGGTGCCGCGGCACAAACTTGTGCAAGCCGCGATGGGTGGCCTCCAGCATCTCCAGCTGGCCAAAGGGCACTCCACCAAAGGGAGGCGGAAAGGGAGATTGGGACACGGGCGACGTGATCTGTGGCGACATGCTCTTAAAGTCGTTCGGCGAATGTGCTGTGCTGTGACCGCTGTCCACATCGCCCAGGCTCTGCAGCCGCTCCGAGTCCGGGCTAGAGTCCTCGTCCATCAAGTAGCCGCACTTAAGGGACAGAAATGAGCGCTGCTGACCATTGCCGCCACGAGCTGCCGGCGGAGGAGGTCCTCCATTGTGGCGGAACTCATCCGCCAGAGAGCCAAAGTTGGAGCCACCTAGAAGATGCAGAATGGAAGCTGCAACGAGGCCATGAGTGGGTTAGCCCGTAACTACAAAGGGATATCAAAAGGGGAGCAACCGGTTTTCATAGATCAAATAAATCTTGATATCTAAAAGGATGAAAATCCATTATCTAGAAGTGAAAACCAGTTAGGACCCTTAGAACTACTTGCATGCAGGACACTCTAAAAGGAAACTACACACTTTCTCCTTTATCAAACTCACATTTCTTGTTCTTGGGAATTTCAGGGAGCTTGCGCCGTCGTCGAGTGGCTGCTGAATTCGGGGCCAATAGATCTGTGCTAGCTCCAATGGTCACCGGAGCACTGTTAACACCCAATCCACTATTGTCCATGCCCAGGAAACCACCAATTGCATCCTGATGATTCAAGGGGTGATGACAATGTGAGTTGAATGAGTCGTTGGTGTCCAGGGATCCATCCGAAGACAGAGTGACCTTCAGGCCATCGCCCAGCTCGTCGTCCTCCACTTGACGCATCTTGGGCTCACGGTCCACCTGCCCGATGCCATCCTCCTGATCGGAGCCATCGCCTTCGCTCTTCGAGGAGTGCGAGTCCTCCAGGTCATCGTTGGGAATTAGACTGTGAATGCATATTGATGAGTCAGTCAGGAGGAAAATGGCATTCAAAAAGTTTCAAAAGAACAGCAAATGCATGTCCATTACCCTCAAGGATACCGACTAATTTGAAAGGGGGTGCTCCCGGGGACACGTGCAGCTTCTTAGCTCCGCATCACTTCACTTTGGCACTTATGGAATTATATTGTAACCTTTAACCTTTTTTCACTTACGAGTAAAATGCATGGGGATTATTCTTCTTGTTGCCAGCTGCAGCTCCGAATGTGGGAATCGTGTGGGGCTCAAATATGGGCCTGTGGAACTCCTCGAACTCGCTGTCCGCCATGTCGTCTTGGGACCTGGCTTCGACCAGCTGCCACGCCCACAACTACGGGCTAGCTGGGAGCTTCTAAGGAGTCCGATTCGATGGGGTTTTATATGTTGGAAGACCTTTAACCCAGGCTGGTTAACTTTTGCGATTTCGGCCACTGTCGAGAGTCGAGTCAAATTTTTCACTTCACATGCGAAAATCGATAATTTCCTTGACGTCGCTAGCTGGCGCACTTGAGCCCCCGTTCGACGTCCAGTTGTGAGTGGTGGGCTCCGTGCTCCGTGCTCCCGAGCCAGGGAAATTTTGGGACTTTCAGCTGTCAGCCGTAAGCTCTCTCTCTGGCTCTCCAACTTGTTTTTGTTTACTGCTGGCAGGACACAGGGTGAGGAGCAGCGGCATTTAAGAATTTTAAGTTCAAGTCGTTCTCTGGGGGGTTGACATGTAGCGCGCCGACGCAGTGCGTCACATCCGCTCTGCGTGTCCAATATTTGGGGGTGGGTTTTGCGAATTGCAATGCTGTTGCGCTTGGGTCACGAGCTGCCAGGAGCTGTTGAGGCGCCTAAAGGGGTTTTAGAGTAAGGAACAATCAGGGATGGGAATGGTCTTCGCTTACCCGTTTCTTAATTATTTTTTATACTTATAAATTATGTGCTTCGATTAACTACTTATATTACTTAAGTAGAGATAGAAACAAATTCAAATAATTGTAAAAAATATTTATTACGTAAGGGGGAAGAATATCATTACTTACAGCCACTTGGACATTGTTTACTTAAAGTACTACATAGTATGGCTCACCTGGATGGGCCAACAAAATCATTCACCTTATTACAGATACCAGAGATCATAGACCGATAGGTAATTTCCCAGAAAGGTTAATAAAATATCTGAGAAATAAGCAAGGTTTTATTTCTACAAGATAAGTTGTCCAGCTTTTAAACGGAAATATAATATATATCTCTTACCGCATGAATATTTCTTAATCACTCAATGAAATATGTCTTATCACTGGTAAAGCCCATTACTAATATTTTCCTTTGTTTGTGCTCTACAAGGGGTATAAATACCCCGAGACAGAGGGTTCCACATCATAATTGTCTTTTCTCACCCATCAATATGAGAGCTCTCTTAGTTTTCTGCGTCCTGGCCTTGGCCACGTCCTCTGTGCTGGCCCGCACCATGGACCGTTGCTCCCTGGCTCGGGAGATGTCCAACCTGGGCGTTCCTCGCGATCAGCTCAACAAATGGACCTGCATTGCCCAGCACGAGAGCTCGTTCCGCACTGAAGTGGTGGGTCCCCCTAACTCAGATGGGTCCAACGACTATGGAATCTTCCAAATAAACGATCGCTACTGGTGTCAGCCCTCCAATGGACACTTTTCGCACAACGGCTGTGGGGTGAGCTGCAACGACCTGCTCTCGGACGACATCACCCGGTCGGTGCGATGCGCCCAGAAGGTGCAGGGAGAGCAGGGATGGACGGCCTGGTCCGTGTGGCACTTCTGCAGTGGAAACCTTCCGCCGATCGATGATTGCTTTAGATAGAGTCTTTTACTTGAACAGTGTTGCGTTTTGCAAAAATTATAAATAAATAATTACTATATGTTTAATGCTTTGTTAAAGTGTATATTAAATTTTGAAAATGTATACTGTATACCCGGCAGGGTATTATAATTTTATTCTGAAGCTTTCAAAGTAGTGAAGGAATCATTTCCGACCCTATAAATCATATATATTAATGATCAGTATCAATAGCCGAGTCAATCTAGCAATGTCCGCAAGAAAAAAATTTTTTTTCAATTTTTCTCAAAATTTAAAAAAATATGATAAGGGGTTACATCATTATTTTTTTCAAAATTCGGCAAAAATTAACATTTTTAATTTAGTCTGCAGACTTATTATCCTATTAAAAAGTAACACAGAACAGCTTTCCGAATTGAAATTAAAGACTTTTTGACCAAGTTATGAGAGATTTCATATTCGATCTTTGATCCAAAAGCAAACTGGAAGGGTACATGGGCTTTCGGAAATTAGTTAAAATAACTAATTTATAAAAATATTTTTAATTGCCGTTTTTATATATTTATTGCAAGTATTTATTTAATTTTTTGTTTCGCAGAAATGATTATTGAAAACACGTTATGTAATGTAATAAGATATTAAGTGTTTGCTCTTTTAAAATGCTCTGACATAAAATGTCATTTCCCATTAGAAGCAATCATTAATCGAGGGTAGATTTCCGCTGCAACGGTTCCAGACTGCCCAGGCTGCCCATCCCTGCTTCGCCTGAATCTTCTGGGCGCACCGCACAGACTTGGTGATGTCGTCCGAAAGCAAGTCATTACAGTTCACGCCGCATCCGTTCGCCGAGTTCCCGTTGGCCGGTTTGCACCAATACGAGTCATTAATTTGAAATATTCCATAGTCCTTCCCGGTCGGATCCTTCGCATCGGTGCGGTAGGAGCTCACAATCTCGGCAATGCAGGTCCACTTGTTGAGCTGATCACGAGGAACGCCCAGCTTAGACATCTCCCGGGCCAGGGAGCAACGGTCCATGGTGCGGGCCAGCACCGAGGAGATTAAAGCCAGGACACAGATCACCAAAAGAGCTCTCATATTGATGGGTTTCAGAACGCAATAATTATCCAGAACCTGCTGCCTCGAAGTATTTATACCACTTAAGGGGAAGAGATTGCTGACTCTAAATAAATATCTAGTAAAGCTATAGATATTAGTAATGGGTCATATTTACTTGGATGATGTATGAAGAAGTATGTTTGTGGTGAGCCCAGTTCTAAGGGAGATTTCCTAGAAATATTGCATTTCGTTCAGATTACCTTATTAATATAATCTGATTGATAATACAGTTGTGTATATTTAAATATTTATTTCCTAGTAACTTATCTAGTAATAAAATAGAAACAACTTCCCAGAAGCTAGCTTTATCTTGGTTGCTCAAACTCTAAAGAACTTTAACTACTGAGTGTATTCTCTAACAACATTTAATTTTATTTTTTCTTAAGGTCAACTTCATTCAAGACAATACTCCTGTAAATAATTCCAAGAGTTTATAAGATCATTTAATATTCATTTTAATTTCTTTACAATAAATGAACAATGAAATGAAATAACAATGAAAAAGGAAGTTAATTTTAAGCAAACTAAAGCTAAAAGCAACTGGAAACCTTTAATACTCTTTATAAACCCATTTTTCTTAAATTATTATACAATTATCCTTGCTGACGAATCATTGGAAATGCTGAAATTTAATCCTAGCCACACTTCATCCCTTCCAACCCCCGTCCCGTGCAAATTAGTGGGTCTAACTTAATTATTCCGAAATCAAGGGAATCAACAACTGCCATTCATCGTGACCTCGACTCCCGTCCGGATTCCGTCTCCGTCTGGGAGATTTCTCTCGCGAGAAAAGGGCGAAATCCACGTCTCCTCTAGGGCACTCGCTGCTCCATAAATCCATCAAACGGCTGGCGGCTCTTGGGCAAATAGAAAGTGGAAAGTGCCTCGCTCTGGGACTCGTTTGCCGGTCAATCAGTTAGCCAGCACCATTAAGTTTATCGCTTTGGCTGATGAGCCGGGAGGAGGCTTGGACTGGACTGTGCGGAACGGAATGGGATGGTACTCCCTGCCCACGCATGTGTTTAGTGGCTGTCGGCACCCCTCTGACGTGGTTTTCGCATATTTTAATAGTCAAGTAGCCCTGACTCTGGTTTCCTGCTCACGGTTTCCCCCGCTTTCCCCTCCGAGCTCTATTTGCCTTTCTTGAAGCGCAAACAATGGGCCCAGAGAAGCGGGCGAAAAGAAATTGCTATTTATCTTCTATTGACTCTGTCGCTGGGAAGCATCAAGTGGTTGCTGGTGGTGGAAAGAGTTTTCTTTTATGGTCCGACTATTCCCGTTTATTTGGCCACTCTCAATGTCGCCGAGTCAGGCAGTTTTCCTTGACCAACTTCCCATTGATTTTATCAAACAGGAGTTCTTCCCTAGTTTTTCCGCAGGAGTTCCAAAGGGGTTCACTAGGTTTTCCCTTACGGTACACTAGTTACTGCGATACCAGCATAAATTAAACGCTTGAATTTGAAAGTCAAGCACAGAAAGGTCTGTCTGACTGTCCTTTCACTGAACCCAGGCCCCCAGCCTCATGACTTTTTCCCCCTTCAAGCCATTGAAAGTTGTTGCTGCTGATTAGAAAGTGAAACGTTATGGGTTAATGGGAATTTTAAGTACTCTTAGATAAATATTAAATTGTAAACGAAATAATATTAAGCTTAATAAAAATAATGGTAATAAACTAAAACCTTTAAAAAATTTATAAAAGGTCTGATTGGTATTTTTACATAATTATATATATTTTGTAAGCCTTTTTTATGATGTAATGCTGGGTAAATACATTTGAAAAATATTTAAAAAATTCCATTTTATGTAAGCTGTATAAAAATAATTTCCCTTAATTTTAAATGCATAAAGAAATGGTTTTTATATTGCTTTAAACTAAACTTTAATAATATTGACAAATAATTTTATATGAAGTATTTTTATTAATTAAAAGTAAACTCCACCTGAAATATAAAACCCACATACCCTTTTTTTATAAAGTACCATGACGTCATGCGTTAGCGTTTTGGCCTGACTCCAGCATGATTTGGCCAATCAGAGCGAGAGCACATCCCCCAAAAGGAGGTGGGGCCTCTGAATGGAATGGAAAGACTCACTTGTAGCTTTTATATCCTTGAACGAATTTATCTCGCCACGCACACTTAATAAATACAATTGAATATGTATCTTTCTGGTGGGTGCGTGTGTGCGTTCGGTAGTCCTGCGGGCTGCCTATAAAAGGACCGCCGCATCGGCAGGATCTTGCAGTTGCGCTGAGTTGCGCATACGACGCGTGTGCCCGCGGTGAAAGTAGTTCCGGCTTCCCAGTGTTCCAGTTCCGAAGTGCAGTGCAGTGCAGTGATGAGTGCCTCCGGAAAGAGTCTTCTGGGCCTGTGGCTCTACAGGAGCGGCGAGAGCGAGTGGGCCGTCAAGCAGGGCAGTCCGCTGCACCAGCTCAAAAAGGATACAACGTCGACGGCCTCCGGCTCTTCGGGCTCAGCTCCGCCGCACTTGACTCTGTCGCGTCACTCCTCAGCACCGCCAGAGCCGCCCAGGCTGGCCATCGGTGGCGTTGGACAGGATCCTCCACGGCAGCACTCGCCTGGTGAACGCATCTCCATCATTTTTACCCTGCGCAACCAAGTGGGTAACTTGGCCAGGGCTCTGCAGGTCTTCCAGGAGCTGGGCATTAATGTCTTGCACCTGGAGCTGTCGCCGCTGGAGATGACCACCAACCAGGCGGATGTTCTAGTGGATGTGGAGTGCGATCCGCGAAGGCTTGACCAGGTGGTGAAGATGCTCAACAGGGAAGTGGCCTGCGTGAACTATACGTCTGTGAATACGCAGGGTTTGGCCAGGGCTCCGTCACTTTCAGCTTGCTCCAGTTTCGGTGAGTTCTTTTTTTAAAGAGATCCTAAAAGTGTGCTATCTAGTCACCATATTAAGGACAACTTAAATCCCGACCCCTTTCAAATTCCATCAGATTTCGGTGACATGGTGTGGTTTCCGCGTAAGATTTCCGACCTGGACAAGGCCCAGAATGTCCTGATGTATGGCTCGGAGCTGGATGCCGACCATCCGGGATTCAAGGACCCCGTTTACCGCAAGCGCCGTGAACAGTTCTCGTCTATAGCCAACAACTTCAAGCAGTAAGTGTCGGGATAATAGAAAATCTCAGCCCACCTGTAACCCACTCTTAAAATCCTTTCCCCCCCTTCAGTGGCAATCCCATTCCCCGGGTGCAGTACACACCGGAGGAGGTGAAGACTTGGTAAGTTTTTGATTGCATTTGGCACTGATTGCACTGCAGCATCGATTGATGTGGGCGACTTTGAAACTTTTTGTGTGAAGGGGCACCGTTTTCTTGGAGCTGCACCGCCTCTACGTGTTGCACGCAGTTCCGGAGTATATGGAAAATTGGCCCGAGTTGGAGAAGTACTGCGGCTATCGCGAGGATAATGTACCCCAACTGCAGGATGTGAGTGTGTATCTCAAGCGCAAGACGGGATTTCAGCTAAGACCAGTGGCAGGATATTTGTCGCCCAGGGACTTCCTCTCGGGACTCGCCTTCCGCGTTTTTCACTGCACTCAGTATATACGGCACTCCTCGGATCCCTTCTACACTCCCGAACCGTGAGTTTATTAGAGTTTTTAATATAAAAAAAGTTTAGTATGTGTGGAAATAAATTTAAGTCGAAATTAATTATTTTACTATGAAAATTGAATTACTTATAAATAACTACGGATACTTGGCATACTTTTAGGACATGAGTAAGAAATAATGAAACTACTTAAGTAAAATAAATATTCATAAAAATAAATTACATATGGGCATATCCGCCAAAAGGTAAACCACGGCCGAAAAAAAAAACTTCGTAATC
>JAEIIL010018126.1:0-47313 GCA_018905715.1 Drosophila lini
ACTAATTACACATACGAAAGAATAGACTGTTTTCTGTTTTATATTCGGTTTTAAAAGTATTCACTTAATTAATATACTTTAGAGGGTATCAAGGTATTCTTAGCTTTTTTCTTACCAATACTTTGTTGCCTTTTGTCTTCTAATGCCGCCGACGTGGCTTAGGATTACCACTAACGGTAATAAATAGACCTGCCACGCGTGTGTAATTTAGACGGAACAGAGCACCGAGGGGGGGAGTCCCAGGACAGCGTGGATCAGTTAAAAAAGGAGTGAGGCGGCTATGGCAGCCATGTCGCGGTCGTTGACAGTAATGAAATTATGACATTGCTAATAACAGCGCCTGCCGACGTGGCCAAGTATTACTCACTTCTTTGTTGCTGCTGCTGTTGTTGCTGCTGCCGAATTTCGTCTTGGCCGAAAGCCTTGAAATATGATTAGCCGGCATTTGCCACCTGCCTTCGCAGAAACCCTTTTTCGAGGCGTCCAAAATACATTTTTTCTTTCTCTTCAGCCGTCAGTTGTTGTAATTTATATTAATTAAAATTTACGCTGATGAAATGCCGTTGATTAGACTTGAAAGAAGCTCCCAGACGAAGCGAAACGAAAACAGGCGAGAGGAAAGAGTAATCTGAAGGCGAAATGCTCCCTTTTATTTTGTTTTGTTTTAAAATTTAAAATTATCTTAAAGGAAAAAGTGAAATAAATTGTATATAGTTTAAGCTTTAAAACTTAAATAGAAATCGACTTGAAGGAAAGTAACAGCCAATTTAGTTGCAACACTGACATCAAATCTAAAATTGTTGGTTTGCCTCCTTGGAAACCATAAAAAACCATCTGAAATAGCCATAAAAATGTAGTTTTCATGTTTTACTCTTATTACCAGGAGCTGCTGACGGCGCAAATGGCAAAGGAATCATTTCCATATGTCATATGCAAATCGAGCGTCTTAAAAAATGTCCCACTGCTGCACAATATGGCTGGACTTGTGGCAGTGCCAAAAAGAGAAAATCAGAAAGTATCGGCATGCAACTAAGCAGAATCCTCAAGCCATGAGAGGATTTTGGCCAAAGGCAGGGACTTCACTTTGCTATTACATTAGGGTGTAGGAAAAATTGACTGTTTGAAGAAATTCGGGTTAATCTTACAAGTCGCTTTTGTATCATTAGATATTCTTGATTAACTTTTAAGGGTTGTAACAGTTTGCTTCTTTTAAATAAAAATTAATATTATAGCTTTCTTGCCGTTTTACTTGTTAAGTGTTTACTTATTTTCAAAACAATGCATCTTTTCTGAAATGAAATAGAGTACTTGTTTACAGGGATCCATCCCGTGGATAGCTACAATTAACCATGATGAGGTGGGCACTTGCTCCTGCAGCTGATGATGATCGGGTTACGAGCTCGTGCATTTGTTCGGCGAGGCAGCTGCTCCTCCGCAAGCTGCCTGAGTGCTACAATAAATCACTGTGGGGCATTTCTTTAGCTTTGCAGCAGCTCTGGCTCATGTCTTTCGCTATTATTTCGCTTGACATTGCGCTTGTCTTCCATGTCCCGGCACCAGTTTTAGCCAGAGTCTCAGACCCAGTCCCAGTCCCAGTCGCAGTCCCAGTGCATTTGTGTCAGCGAGCACATAAGGCAGAGCTGGCTGGCGCTACTGCTACTGCTCTAAACCGACATTGAGTTACATGCAACAAACGTATTTTGACAAGTGAACATGCACAGGGCCAAGAGACAGACAGAGGGCTAGGACCGGAGTCAGCCATTCATGCAATATGCGGGCGACCGAGCCGATTCCACCGACATGTCCGACATGACACACATGGAGCATAAGCTGAAGGACCGGGAGAGTTATGGAGCCATTTGCTTGGCGGGGGCTGGGCTAGCTTGAGACATTCGCTGCTGCTGCTTAAATTACTCAAAATTTATGCATGTACCCGGCCCCCAGAACGCCCCCCAAATGAATTCTTGGCCTAGGCCCACGTCCCCCTACTTCGGCAACAGCAGCCAAGGCTCGGCTAAAAGTCAATTTCATGTCATGCGGGAAACAGGGTAGGAAGACTCATTTTCCTTCTGCTAGCACAAATCAATATTGCTTTGCATAATCAAAAGCAACAGTTAACCGGAAATCCTATCAAAAGGATTGGACAGGCAGCCAGTGCCACAGGAAAAATATCTGAAAATGAGTTTTAGTTCCTGGAAAGTTCTGTCTGCCTTTCATTTTTGGGGACAGTGAAAAGGGATTTAATAATGACTTACCAGTTCCTGGACTTTTGTTTCAAGAACTGTATTTAAGGAATAGCTTATCTGACTGCTATATTTATAACGCTACAAAACCGGAAGTCGAAACTCGAATTCGATCGTCAAGTTCAGGACTTCGTATCTAACTGCGTCATTTCTCTTTTTCACCTCAAATATTAATAGACTTCACCTTGTTACAAAACGCCAACGGAAGACAAACTACAAATTGACCCCCGTACTGTATTGTCTTTACATTTTTGCATATTGTTTAATATTAATGCTCCTTGCTGTTGCCACCGCCATCTCGGGATCATTAATCTTTCTTAGCGGGAAATGGAGTCGGAAGCAGGAGCACGTGCCCGGCGCTCTTTAGGCTTCGCGACCCGCCCGAAAATTCCTCTCGGCATTCCAATGGCTCTTGTCACCTGCCAGGGGAGGACGAGGACTGTGCCTGGGAAAAAAGAACAAAGCAATCCCTCTCCTCGGCAGTTGTTAGCCATGATTAGCGCGGCTACCAAGTGATGGCCAGAGCGGGGTTGCGCCTTCGGCTCCTCTTTGTCACACGGTCCATTTTGTTTGCCATTTGTGATGATAAATCGCTGGAGGCTGCGGCTGCTGCAGGTCATAGGTCAGTTATTGGATATATTGCAAATATGCGCGCTGCTCACTTTGATTGATGGTCTGTTGACTTTGACTGAATTTGTTTGATTTGCGAACGGAGCTGGCAGCGACTTTAAGGCCGCAACGAGTTTAAATGGCCCACACACATGGCGCAGGCAGGATGAGAGGAGTCTGGGACCTCGTGCAGGTTTTTAGCCGCTGGCAGTCGAGCTCCTTCTTCCACCCGTCTCAGGCGGGGGCTGGGGCCCATAGGCAAATATGAAAAGATCATAAATTTTCATTCAATTTAATGCCTCAGCAAACAATTTTTATAGTCGGGGCAAAACTGTCAGAGGACTTGGCTGCAGTCAGAGTTCTGAGCTGCTGGCAGCTGTTTTAACAGCTTGTTTTGTGGCCTCTTTCATAATACAAATACTGGTTCATACATGCGGATATGCATACATGTATGTGGACTCGTACATTTTATGTGGGCGCCCATTTCATACATGATAGCATAAATGGCTCAATGCAAAGTTGTCTGGCAAAGGGAGCCCCACCGAGGCAGCAGTGCCAGGACCCTTTCAGGCTGCCGCAATTCCGTCGCTTCGGCTCCAGTCCTGCAAGTTATTGACTTCAAAATGGCTGGGGCGGAAAACAAAACATCAAGATACTCCTGGTAAATAAATAAGCCAACGGGCGGTTCCAACTTTACGCATCTGGAGCTAACTTATTTAGCCTGATCCTTGCTGACAGGTTGGGCAGTGCAGTTGGCAGGTGGGCGAGGCTGGGGCTGGGTATATAAAATCTATCTAAAATCTGATATTTCACTTTAACCTAACTGCTCAAATATTTTCATGTTGTAATGATTACCTACATACATATATCAGTTTTAAATTTATTTGTCTCATTTCAAGTTGCAAGTTTCAAGTGTATATATCGTAGCTGAGCTTACAGTTGCACAATTAATTAATATGTGGCTGTTAAACTCAGCGACAGCTGAAAAGTATCCTAGGGATTTCACTTGGGCAGCTTCTAAGCTTTCCTTTAGCCTGCTCTGCTGGTCAGTCCCCTCTTTCTGGCTCCAGCGCATATCATAAATCACAAAATTAATCCTTCTTGAGTTTATTAGCGAACATTGACGTGGCTCGTTATCTGCTCTGTCCCGAAAACAGGGGGGACAGACAATAGCAACCATAAATTATGCGCACATCGAGATTCGCTGCCTGTTCTCCGCTCTAATAAAAACGGACATCGCAGTCTCGGCCCGATTTGTTAGTGGCCTAGTCTAGCTGGGCTTTTGATTCGCTTAGCTCGGCGAAACTTAGAGGGAATCAGCTCAACCGCGAGATGATAAACGATTTGCCATTCGATTTCGAACCTCAAGGCCCCTGGTTCAATGCACAGACCTGACTTTCAAAATGCAAATGTCTCGATATAATAAATATACAAAAAAAAGGAGAGCAACTGTGAAAGTCTAAGGCCCGTCTAGACACAACCAATGTGGTTGCCGATGATTAAGTTGAAAATAAGGCTGATGAAGACGGTGCGTGTCTTCCATCGTGTTCAAAGCAAAAATCACAGCAGTTGGCAATGAAAAATTGCATATAAGTACAGGAGTTCAAGGTATCAAAGTAACCTTAGGGAGTGCGCATTGGATGAACGAAATTTTAATACCATGAGGTATAATAAGTCACATTGATATTGAATTTTTAAACACAATTCCTTAGTCTCTAAAGTTGGTTTTAAGCTGCATAGAACTCGCTTGATGTACTAAATATTTTAAAATATTTTGACATTTGATTAATAGTAATTTTTATTTTCTTTGGAACGTTCATGAAAAACTGTCTTCAATAAATATTAGCTAACGAAATCTCTTTAAAAAACGGAATCCGAGCGGAAGGACCAAATTAGTGACATCGGACTCTCGCTAGTTTTCTGCCCGAGTGTCCTTGAGTGAAGTTTAAAATCCTTTCATCTCAGGGCTGAATAGCTCAACTGTCTTACTTCTGTTTCTCACTGGGTGCACTTCACTCCAGCTTGCCACTATTTCCTCGAGAGGCCACTCAACACAATTGCGTATTCGACATGTGTGCCGGGGGCACTTGGATTCGAAATCTCGTCCGGGAACAGTGGCTACGAAGCTCTGCTCTCAGGCGCCGAGCTTGCATTCACGGGCAAATTGAGCCCTAATGACATAATTTACTTTTTCGGCTAAATAAAAATGTTGTTGCCAATAAAGCCATTGAGGCATTAATGCGGCAGTGAAAAGGAGAGCGGGAAGGAGGCGACTGGCAAGTGGAAATAACAAATTGAATTTCAACAGCAAATTATTTTGAAACTGATTTCAATGCGATCACCGGGGTGGGTCAAGGGCGTGCGATGAGCGGGGATGGGTAGACAGCCAGTTTAAAGTATCTCCTGCACAGGAGCAAACATTCTTTCGCATCTCCAGTAACTTTTCCCCGACTTTCCCGAGCGTCCTTTTGCGCCTCCCCGCTTTTCTCGCTTGGCTTGCAAGTCACGTGTTGCCACAACAACCGCCAAAATTGTCAACAGCGAAAAATTGTGCGGGCGTGAGTTCGTTGCTGGAGGTGCCTCGGCAAGTGGGCGGCGGGTCCTGTACGTGGGCGTGGTCGCCTACAAATGAGCGCCGGCAGCACAAAGGAATTTCCGGTAGTTAAAGCGCTGCCAACGATTTCTCAGCTTTCTCAGCATATTCTCTTGAATCTCTTCCCTCCCCCTCCCTTCGCCTGCCACCACTCTCTTTTCTTGCTTTGAAAAATACATTGTATATTTCGCTTTTCATTCAAAAGAATTGCTAATGAAATAAGCAGCGCAATGTCAATTGGACCGCGAGCCAAAATATAGACACCCGCAGCAAGGACGCCGAATGGAAATTGCTTTTCCTTCTTTATTTTTGAGTGCCGTGTCCCGAGTGCGGAGAAGTCATAAAAGAACTTACATAAATATATGTCTGTGTATAAATAATAAATAATATGCAAATGTAATAAACAAAGAGACGATGATGAAGAGCGTATGGCGAACTGTTGAATGAATTCTTAAGCACACTTGACCACATTACAATGGCCGGGGCTGAGTGCTTGGATATTGCCCGGGTTCGGGATTTGAAAATAGAGGGAAAAGAAAAATATTGGAAACTTGACATGCGGCGGAGCAGGCTTTCTATTTATTTTCCTCTTACCCACCTATTAAAATGTATGCATATTTTTACGGTGGAGACTCGCTCTTCGTTTCGTTTCGTTAGGCCGCCTGTCAAAATCACGGAAGCTCAACGAACCAAAAAAAGTTGATATATACGCAAAAACATATATATGACCATTCGAAATGCTCCAAATGCGGATCAGTGTGTGTTTTCGGGCCAAGTTATGCAAAATGGCAGCTAAAAACTACTGAGCAGGGGCAGCGGCAACGCATTCCATGCAAATGTTGGCAAAACAGATTTTTAACCACCTATTTTTTTGCATTTTTTTCGGCCGCCCGTTTCCCGGAAAGATTTCTTGGCCAGCTGGCTGGCAGAGTGACTCCCTGGCTCGGATAGTTAGTCCCTTACCAAATTGGCTGCCAGCCAGCTTATGTAGATTTCAGCAAGCCAAACACGTGCCCGCATCCAACTTGAGTTTCGTTTTCAGTTTTCGGTTTCTATTTTCGTCTGAGCAAGTTGACGATGGCTTAGTTTAGTTTTGGGTTTGGTTTGGGCCTTGCCTTTTTTTTTTTTTTTTTTTTGGACCGGAACCTACAACTTGCTCCGGCCATATTTTTGTAATTTGCATAATTATATGTGTGATTTATGGATTTAAAACTGTATACTTAATACAACCCTCTTCAGGGCCCCTCGTTTATCTTTGATCCGAGAGGGCGAGAGCCTGCCTAATTGCTAGTTCTTGGCAACTGCAAGTAAAGTTGTCTTAATTGGATGGATTTTCAGCTGTTTTTCTTTCGGGTTTTAACATAAACCAAATAGAAAAGTTACTTTTTTCGTGTGTTAGCCTCTCCTCTTAGTCAAAATAAATAGTAATAATAAAATATGACTATTTATTTATCCCCTTTTTTAAAAATACGTACGGTAATAAAGTCCCAGTTAAATGAGAAAAAGGGAAATATTAATCACAATGTTTCTGGGGATGCTGATGCTCCTCCTGCTGCGGCGGCAATAATTTCAATTTGTGCTGCAATGTGACAGGCGCCAACAACAAGAGCCAACAAACAGCGCGGTAGATGAAAGGCGAGAGGACACTCGGCACACAGACACTCGCACGAAAAGGCAAACATAAGCGGCAGCAGCAGCAGGAAGAAAGTAGTGTCCGCATTGCATATGCAACTTGTTCGAATGCCTTGCAACAGACACGCCTTCGAGCCATTCGAGGCCCCACTGTACCGCCCTCTCCAGATCCTTGCCACTTGTCGCTGCTATTGAGATAAGGAAATTTATTGGCTGCGCATGTTCTTTGTGACAGATTTCGATTTATGTGCCTTTTGTACGCGTTTGTCTGCGAGTGTGTGCAGTGTCCTCTCTCTTTTTCCGCTTCTGCTTTATTTAAATTTCCCTGCCTGTCCTGTTACCGCAGGCATTTCGCCAGTCCGTCCCCCTCCCCCCGTTGCTTAACTTTAAGTGCTCACCTTAAAGGGCGGGGTGGAGACGGCCGGCAGACAGGGCAATAAGCAGTGAGCTGCAATTGAAAAAATTGACAAATTAAAACATGTCCGCCGGATAAAATTATCCTTGACGAATGGGAAATGCCCTTCGAGTATTTTAAATTGAATAAAATAAGTTGATTGGAATGCGTAATTTAAATTGCTTATATTAATTATAAAAGTACCTTCCATTCATATTATAAAATGTATGTAATATCTTTAATATAAATATAAGTTCATTCCTTTACTAACAAAATATTCTCCTCCTGGTTTCAAACTCTTGTGTTCATGCGAGCCAAGCATCTATTTAAGAATGTAAAAAGTTGTTTATTGGGCTATCTGTACCAAGAGGAGAGAGGAATGCAATAACGAGAGATTCTGGGAAAGAAATCGAGCTGGCAGGATATGGGGAGGGGAGGAAGAGGGTAACGGCTTCGAGACGATAAGGACCCGGCCAATACAGGGGAAGGTTCAATGAGTTGTGCATGTGGTTAATGTCCATTTGGCATCCTTTTTGCTGCCCGGCCATCTGCACTTCGATTTGCACTTCTTTTGCTGTCTGTCCATGTCTGCCTGTTATCCGGAAAATCTGGCCTTCTGCCGGCATACGGCCACGTATATGTACGAATGGCCGGGCCACTGTGTTGCGCCAGCTGCCCCAATCCCATTTAATGCTGCAATCAGCTTTGCTTTTTGAGCCCGCCGCTACTTTGCACTGTCTCTGCTTGGCTTTATGTTAATCATACGCCCTGTGGCAGCGCCACTGCAGGCCATGTGCCTCTGGGGCGCTGCGACTCGGCATATTCATGACCACGTCAAAGGCGGACGTCGTAAAAATAACTTTTGCCTTGTCGAACGGGCTCAATCTATCGTATATCATTGATGGCGATTGCTCGCATGTGCCGAACTTGGGCAATTAACGCTCTCCTGCGCTGCATTAATGTGAAATTGCTTCAAAGTTTTTGGGGCCAATTAAAACCTTAGGAAGGAACGAGAGGAGACTGAGAGCGACAAGAATTGCCACAATTAAATTGAAAGCTTTTTAATCGTTATACTTTTACTTTTACTTCGTCAGGAGGTGAGCGCTCTGTGCTCAGTAAATTTTCATCTCTCGGCCCCCTGAAACTTTTCCGCCTTTGTATTTATGCTCTGTTTAATTGCTGTGAAAAAATATTTTAATTATATGCACAAGCGCCAAGGGAATATTTTTCCAAAAATAGCAAAACGAAACGAAAATTATGCAAAAGACTGCTGTCAGTCGCCTTCTCGTTTTAGGTGGCTTGCACCCGATTGCAGGTTATTAATTAGCATTGCAAGTTTAATTGGCTCCAGCCAAGCGACACTTTCCATTTGAGCAATCCCCCTTTCACTCTTTTCTGTGTTTACTTATGCCGTTTGACTTTCCCTTTTCCGGGGGCAGGAGAAAATTTCACTTCGTCCTGCCACTTTTCTTGAAGGCTGCACACGTCAGGCTCGGCTCGCAAAAGTTTTGTTTGTCATAAACGAAAGCTTCGTGGGCCAACGTTAAAACAAAAATAAGAAAAAATGTTCAGCAAGAAAAACAAGAGCACCAGAAGCAACAACAAACTGACGAACGCAAAAGTAATGAAAAGACATCCCAAGTAAACGAAAGCCAAGAAAAAATATAAACCAAAACCGCTTGAAACACCAAAGTTTAAGATACTCTTGCCGATTTTGGGATATTCATGAAACAATCAGAAAACCAACCTAAAAACATTAACACATTAAAATTCTTTTGCTTCAATTTCTGTTTTGACAAATGAATAATACATTTAGAAATTTAAATATATATTATATAACAAAAAAATATTAAGACCGATAAGAACAGTACATCTCCTTCTCGAGGGTGTTCAGAATAGGTCAAAAATGGAAAATCAGCTGGCTTGGCAACTAAAAAGAAACGTAATTACAAACACAAGTCATGTTTTTCAATAGGCTAAAGACCCAGAGGAAGCACTGACAGATAGAGAGAGAAATCTGCAACAGAAAGAGATGGAGAGTACTGTAGAATGAGAGAGAAGGCGAATGTAAAAAGGGATCAAAGTTGCTTTTGACTGGTCGTAATTTAATTAAAGACCATTCCCTTTGTCATGCCCCTTGCCTCTTCTTAAGGCTCCGGCTCACTCGAAATTCTTCTTGCCGCTGACCAAGTGACTAAACTGGCCATTTGCCCGATTCCTTCCACTTGTCCCTCAGTCTCGCCTTACGGTTTCAATTTCAATTTTCAGTCATCAAGTGGACTGTTTACGGCTGTCGCTCGTCCGTATTTCTATAGTCCCTTCGACAGTGCTGGGATATTCTCCAATTGGCAATAAGTGCCCCGGCTCGGCGATGGTTTCGTTGACATTTTAATTTACATTGAATTAGGCCCAATGAAATGAAAGATCAGCCCTGAGAGAAGGGGATTTATTTGAGACGTCATTTTACTCAATTTAGTGGTTAGATGAGACTCCTTGCCCCAAAGTCTACTCGAAGGTGTTTACTCTTAATAAAAGGTCCAGAGGCACACAGACCACAAATCAGTGGCCGTATAAATATCCAAATATTTTTTTATAAATATATAATAGCGTATATATAGGTATAAATAATATGTGCCACAGTGTTTTTTCGTCTTCGCATCCACTTGAAAAGCATCTGTGAACTTATTTTAGGCCGAGCTTAGCTTTGTGATTTTTTGACGTGACTAATTGCCTTCGAGAGGGTAAAATAGCCCGCTTTCGGACTTTTTTCTGTGCTAAGAACGAGATCAGTCCCCACCACTTGACCTTGGGCAGCTGATGGCGAAAGTCTTTTCTAATTAGCCAAATGGCCATTTATTGTTACAGCTGTTCTGCCTCGCCCACCGACACATCAGCATCGCCTCAGTGCCACTGTTTGGCATTGGACAGCGTTTGTGACAGTCCTAACAAGTCTTCCCTCCGCTCGCTCTCCGCCTACCGAAAGCCAAGTGCATTTTTGTTTATTTGTTAGACTAAGCTGCCGTCACATCTTAACTCAAGCCCTTGCCCCCCGCGCTTTGGCCAACAGCAGTTTGTCGTTCGTTTTTCATTTTGCCAGCGTCTTTCTTTCAGTTCGTTTCCGTTGGTTCTTTCTGTTTTGCTTGCCGCCCTCGCTTTTGGCCCTGCATTCGTTTCAATTAAACAAATCCCCTTAAGTGCCAACGAGTGTACGTGCATTGGGTGGTGGGAATTCTATGGGAGGGGATGGCGGTGCTGCATTGGGGCCACTTTGTCAACACAGACTGTGTCTGGGCTGGGATCTTTGCGTTAAACAATTAAAGAAATGCACTTGAAAAAAGACCATTACGTATACGCCGCGTAAACGAAGCACTCCAATTGGTGGGATGTACTGAGGCACACGAAAAAAAAAATTATGAAAAATACTACCCGACTGGTGATAACTAAAATTTAATTGACAATTCTATAAATAGAATTAAACATTTTTATTAAGGCACAGAAACATATGTAAAGCTTTATACAGGACAGGATAGTTAGTGTTATGCCAAAAAATTCTATCTATTTAATTTTTAACAAAAAACAAAATAAAAATTTAAGACATTCTGTTCGTTATATAAGCATTTTGTTAAAAATATACGCCTCTTTCTCCAGTGTAGTTAAATCAAAGGTGCATAGGTAGCAGCAGCGGACAGCCGATGCGAATGCATTGTCTGATGATAAGTGTTTGATGTGTCGTGCTTCCAGTTCCCATTGCCCCGGCCCGCATATATTTGCATACGTGGGATCTGCAGGTGGGTGCCAAAGGATGCTCGGACGGAGGGCGGGGAGGGTGTGCGCAGGATGCCGGGATTCACGGGATTCTGGATTCAAAATCCAGGATGCAGGAGTGCAGTCGCCGCTGCCACTGCTCACAAAGTATAACTAAGCGCTGCGGATTTGATGATGTGACGTTGAGTAAAGATGATGGATTCATCAGCGTATGCAAAATGCTGTCACACGCTTTGTCGTCCGCTCCTTGGCATCATCATCCAACCAATCCCACTTCCCGTTCCCGTTCCCGTTCCCATTCGCGTTCGCGTTCCTTTCCATGTCCTTGGCTGTCTGTGTGCTCATCAACATCAGCATCAACATCATAGTCGGGACGATGTCGCCTCGCCGGCGATGATAAACGAACGTGATTTTGTTGCCGGCTTTCTGTCTTTGCAGTCAGTGAGTCCTGAGAAGGAAGGAGGCTCCCCTCGATTCTGGCCAAATCCGTCTGCTCCGCTCCGTTCTGCTCCACGCGCCGTCATTGCATAAGTTCCAGCGTTTCAGCGTGCGGCGCATAATGAAAATTTCATGTAAATGAGCATGAAATATCTTTTCCATTTTCAGTCAGCCAGCCAGTCAGGCAGTCAGCCAGTCAGCCAGTCAACGTTGGCCAGCGAGACAAATGTCAGCTTATGAATTAAAATGCCTCATGATGCTGATTTTGTTTCCCCCGCACAGTCTCTTTGTTTTGCGCGCAATCTGTTCTATTTGTCTACCAGAGCGTTCTGTGTGTATATAATCCAGCAGATAATTGTGCCTGATCTTATTTCGCTGGCTTTGGCCAATGGCTAACGATACGAATTCGCATTCTAATTAGCGCAAAGGGGGTGAACTAGGGGTGTATTCCGGGAGTGCTCGCTATGATATATCGGGTTGGATATGATGTAATGAGTTGTAAAGCGTTTATTGTTGAAATATATGCAGCTTATTAAATCGAAACCATCATAATAGATTCAATAATAAAAACAAAAATTAGCTAAATTCTAATAGTGATAAACCAACAGTGAAACACTGCTTAAATTAAATTGGAAATTTTGAAAGTACTTTTATACATATATATCCCAATTTATACCAATAATTTATACATACCTCTTCAATTTAAACTGTCGATAGTCATACGATTTACGATATATATTGGTACCTGTTAGACATCTCCAATGCGAATTAATCCACCCAAGGCGAGGAAGGTGCTTCTGACATGGCCTCGTGTCGAAGCACTTTGAGCTGCCCCTCGCGAATGTAAACCACTTGATAATGAGCATGACACCTTGACGCCGAGGGCGCGGCTGCACCGAGACCACCAAGACGTCTTGGCTCCGCTGACCTCTGGGCGGCAATTTAACCACTAATTACATGCAGTGTCAGGCGGGACAGCCTTCTGAGCCGTGCGCCAACTCACCTGGGGTCATAATTAGTGTAAGCAAATGGAGAAAAGAAATCTTAGACAGAGGCCAAAGGGAAATAGGCAAGTTAACAAGAAAACCCCAAAGAACAAAGCCAAAAGGCAAGGAAAATTGTATAAAATGTGATTAATAATTGGGACTAATGGATACCTGATATGCGATAAATACACAGTTTATACAAAAGACCATAAAAGAAGAGTAGTGCCATCTGCTGTTTAATTTTTTTTGCAGTACCCAGAAATCTAGAAATATTTTCTTATTATTGAAAGCTTTATATTTTTCTTTGCAAACAAAATACCCCTCGAGTACGGGGTGTGAAAGGTATAAGAAAAATTGAAGGAAATCACAAACTGCGCACAAAGTTGCGGCCAGGTCAGGATGATGTCTCCCAGCGCTGCTGCTTCACAGCGCATTTGCTAGCCAAAAGGTGTGAAAACACAAACAGTTTGTTGCTGTTTTCTGCATCTTGGCCGCTTATCCTTCGCTCCTTTTTGCCCGGCGCCCTGCTGCCAAACTGTAATTAAAATTAATTGGAGGCTTTGGCAGTGGTCAGGCTGAACCCGTCCGAGCAGAGCACCTTAATTAACACGCCTTTGCTGGAAATTTGCTAATGAATTTTCACGCTTTAAAAGTCCGGAGGCCCAGAGCAAAAGAGCAACCGGACTTAAAGGAAATTACCGCTGCCGCTCCTTCTCTTTGTAACTTTCTGTTTACTTTTCCAGCTTGCGCAGAAGCGAAACTTTGCCAAAGTATCCCAAAAGCGCACTAAACAAAACAGTCAATAAATTGTTTACATGGCAAATTGATCCCTAGCGTGCATTAGATGAGAAAAAATGAGTTGACTTTGAGTGAGAACAGCAGCAACACCGAGGGAGCATAGGGAGCGGTTCTTGCCGAGGCGAAGGAGAAGTCCCTGCGAGTCGAGCTGGAAACTCAGCCCTGGACATTGGGACCATTCATAAATATCTAGATCTGGTGAATAGAGACGGAGCATCGACTTGGCTGGGATGCCTATTTGCCGGGTCGTGTCCAAAGTGTTTTATGTTGAGATAGGTCACAGAGCGCCTATGACCACTACACTCGCTGAATTTAATACTGGGAAAAGAAGACTGATTTTAAAGTGAATTAGTATTACATGAAACCTAAACCTTCTTTATTTTTCAACACAATAAAAAGTAAAATCAACAAATTATTGAACTTCATTATACCCGACAATGAAGCTTTAGTGGCTGTGCTAATATAAGGTATACATTTCCTAATCTGAGTCAAAACACAAGCTTCTGACCAGATAACAGCGGAATTAACCCCATTGTTTACCCCGCTAATGTGCCTTCGATTGCTGGCCGTGTTTGCTTTGGGCCAATGGAGCCGCTGCTTGACCCAAATATTTATGCGCTAACCCACCAATTTGCCTATTTGCTGATGGCCTAAGTGCAGGCCGCTTACAGACGCAATAATAATATGTGCAGGCCGACCACGAGCGGGAGCTACCTTTCTCGCAATCCCGTTAAGCTTAATAAGAAATCGATAATAATCAAAGCCTTGACAGCTTTACATGCGGTGCCCCGACGATTATGACTACGGCGATGATGATGACGATGCCCCAACGCAATGGTCGGTCTGCTTTATTGCGGATGTGCAGGGCGGCGTATGAAATGAATGCCATTGCGGTTTGTAACACATTAATTGATAATTAATTAAACATTGCGCAAAACGGCGAGACCTGCGGCTAATAGTGCATTTTCTGCACAATCCCATGCCACGCATGGTCACGCATACGCACCGTTTCCAGCACATATCTCAAATAATTCCAGTATATATATACATATGTTATGTATGTGTATATGGAAGCTTTCCGAAAAAGGAGGCGTGACAGCTCATAAATGTTAAACATGAATTCCGAACAAGATGTCCAAAGAGCGGGTATTAAACTACTGATTGGTCTACGACAAAATTGTGTATGAGTTAAAAGCGAAATACATTTCTTTGCAAAGTGCAGAATTATGTTATCGAATACTGTTAAAAATTTAAAATAATTAAATTTACATATTAGTATGGATAAGTTTTGTTTCATAAGTTTATAAAATATTTTCGTAAAAAACCAAAACATAACTTTATTGTTATGTTACAATTTTCTGTACAAACACAGGGAAAATATCTTATCTGCTTAAAGATTGGTGTGGATTGAGTGATCCCCAGCACAAAGTAGCAATGCATAAAGTAAAGCAGGGAAAATGTGTCGAGTTAAATAAATAATCGTAATCCGTGGGACCTTCAACAGTTTCCTGACATCGGCACGGAATGTACTCAGACTGAGCCAAGCCGAGCTGAGGAGAAATAATGACAGGGAGCAAATAATTTTCCATTTGGCCGGAATGGCCTTGAAATGCAATCGCACCTCCCCACCACCCCCAAACCCCGCATAGTTTTCACCTGGGCTCGGACTTGGATTTGGATTCCATTCCTGCCGCCCAGCCGCCGCCAGGCGTCGCAAACTTTTCCACCTCGTTGGGTCATGCGGCGCGTATTTGTGTCATGGAATATTTTCCAAGCAGCGGAGCAGAGTTTTCCAAATTTTTTTCCTTTGCTTGGCATTCTTTTCTCTCGTTTGTAGCATGCCCCAGATGCTTAAGGCTTGTTCCCGGCAGCGACTTGGCCGCATATTTGCAGCTGCACCCCCAGACTCTGCCCCAACGCCCAGCGCTCGCCCCACAATGCCGCACATATTTCGGTGTGTGCAAAAGTTGAAATATATTTCATATTTTACTCGGGCTTGGGGAGTTACGGGCGCTCCTCGCTGCACTGCATGGCGTATACGTAATGTGTAGTGCAGCTCCTTAAGAGTGCAATAAAATGTTTTGCGCTCGCAAAACTTTTGTTTCAGCTTCGACTGCAAGGCAAAACTCTTTTTCGGCAAATACTTTTGTGCTGCCGCCGAGTTTTTAGTGGGATTTGCAGTTTTGTTTCGCCCTGGTCGCCGCTTCCTATTGCCATTGTCCGACCGTACAATAAAAAAAATGGAAAAATACGGCAGAGTGTCGCCAAAGCGCGCATTAGACATTTTTCCCGGCATCGCCAATGCCACTGCGATAAATGGCAGCCAGATGGCTGTTAAAGTTTTCGGGTTTGCGAAGTTTGACTAAGGTGGCAAACTCGCTCTGCTGCAAAAGCAATTGCTGTTTGAAAGATTTTTGATGATGAGGGAAGCACAATTGATTCACTTGAAACTTTAGCAGGCCTTAGTTCATAAATCAGTATCTGTGGTATAAATAATGGAATGTTTTATCTTAAGAATTATGTCACAGCTAAGGAGAGTTTTAATAATTTTTAATTAAATTACAAATGATATCAAAGATATCATAAGTATAGAAAATATCACAGACAACATTAATGAAAATAATATCAAAGATGAAACGCTGACTGTAATAGCTAAGCAATATTAAGTAAAGTTACTGAGTATTACTTTACTTTGTTTACTAAAGTAGCAAACTCTAAAAATAAATAATCTTTTATTACGTAGCTATTTTTAGGGATCAGGATTCCCCTTTCTGTATAATAAGCACAGCTCTTGCTGACCCTTCCGAAAATTGGCTGCCGTCCGCCCGGGGATTCGTTTCCATTTCTGGCGCAAACAAATGTGTTCAATCATATTTGCATCAGTTTAGACAAATTGAATACCCAGCTCATTTGTAAGTTGGCCAACATCCGGTGGAAACCAGAAGTCCGGGCAAAGCAAGATAAATGTTTTCTGTGTCGGAAAAGTGCTTCTGCTTCTGCAGGGACTGACATACAGCGAGTGTAATAAAAGTCAAACGTGGTCGCTTTTGTGAACTAATAAGACGAGCAACGGATATGAGAAACCCGAACGCACTCGCAATCGCTCTCGCACACAAAATGCCACAGAGGAGTCCTGCGGGGAGGACACAAGTTCTTGGCTAATAGATCATTAGTTAGCAGTTGTGCTGCTGTGACCATTTTTGGGGCTGCCTCACTGGGTCCGAGCTATTTGAATATTTATTGCAGGCGCAGCCATAATTTATTGCCCAACATTTGTCATGCGAGCTGCAAGAGATCTCGGTGCCATTCTCTTCTGCATGTGAAATATTTGTTAATTATTCCATAGCCGAGGGAACAACAAACTCGCTGGCTTCAAAGACATTTTAATAATATCGGGGGGAGGAAGCCAAAACTCCGCCACTGATGATAATGTTGATGACAATGTTTTTGGCGGGGGAGGCGAAAAAATAACACTCGTCCGTGATAAGGCAGTCTACGAGTATCGAACGAGCAAACAAAGCCCCGCCAAGTCAAAGTGCAGTGCAGCATAAAAAATGCAGCATTGGGGGGCTACGCGGGGGCTGGAAGCGAAGGCCGGGAAAATGGCGATGGGAAATGGGGCTGGGAAATGGGTCTGGGAAATGGGGAGCAGACGCGTCGAGTGCATTGACAGCTGACAGCAAAGAGGCTGAGAAAGCTCCAAGTTATGCATACGTTTCGGTAGCAAGGGGAGGCTGCAGCGACAAGAGGCCCAGGGGATGGAACGGGGTGCTCCGGCAGCCGGGGGTTGCTTTCTTTTGCAAAATTGCTTGTTTACTTCAAAGCAAGCAATTCCTGTAGCATCAGCTGCGTCATGGCGCAAAACAATGCTGTCAACTCGCTTCCATCGCAGCAAAAGGAGCAGCGAAAGCAGCAGTCTGACCCGAAATGCCGACTTCCAGATACCCAGAAAAAATTTATTACAGTGTCATTGGGTATTTAATAAATTATTTAATATTAATTTTGATATAATAACCCAGCAAAGCTTTGCTTGCATGCTTTTTATGAATATTACTTAACAATTACTGTAGATTTTATGATAAATAAAGAGGCAAAGAGTGTAGATTGAATCAATTATTTATGGTTTACATTATTTTATTTTATTAATTTACATTACATTCCTCAACAAAAACAAATCTTCATGTTTCACATCTTTAAGTTAAATGAAAACAAAATAAAATGTATTATTAGTTATTACAGTATAATTATACCATTTAGCTCTTATTTATTTGTAATTTATTAAATATTAAAGCTTATTAAATATCACAACATATACTTAGCGAACATAACCTTTTATTCACCATTTACAGGGTGCCTAGAGGCTGCAACAATGGCTTAGAGTTCTGGGCGAAGGAGCGAGTGCTTGAGACTTTCTCGAGGTCCCCAAGTTGTGCCGACTTCCCCGGCGGATATTGCTAGGGAAATTGATTGAAAGTTTGAAGGATCTAAAAAGTAATGGTAATGAGATTGTTTTGCCTGCACTCGCATTGCCCAGATGCCGTTCACATGTGCTGCGGCCCGCAATCCCCGAGTGCAATAATTATAAATAGTGCTCGGGAGTGCGGGCCTGTGAGTACGATTAAGGGTTGCCTGGCTGCGTTTCGTTTGCTTTGTGGATGCTCTGTCAAATGTTATAAATATGCCTGCATTATGCACCCCGATTCTGATGAATGGCCGTCCAACAAATCTCATCCTGCCCCCGGCACTCCCGGCTCCCCCGGTTCCCTGTCCCATCCTCTGGCCAGGATGAGCTGACCTGGTTGCCATCCAACGGTGTTTGGTGCTGGGATGGCGCATAACAAATGGCCAGCAGATAACAATGGATGATGGGTACAAAAGCTCAGGAGAGGAACCAGCTGAAGGGTTGTTCAAGTGCTAGCCAGCAATCGAGGGAGCCTGATTGAAGTCCCTGCCATATCCCGGCGAGAGTGGATCGATGACGCATATAAATATGCACGGTTTTATGGAGAATATATCTTATATATTTTCAAATAAATGCGCCTTCCCAATGCAAGTTATTTTCCTTTTCAGTTCTTGAAGTTTAATAACGATTAAGCACGATGCAGTCGCATCACAGAAGTAACTTAATTGAGCGGAGACGTCACAGTTTTTAATTTGTCACCGAGACGGAGGACCAATGAGATTGTGTATCAGAAGGAGTCTAACTGGGCACAAAACTACAACTACAAAATGATATATGAGGCAATCAACTTTGTTGCCATTTGCACTTGAAGAAAATTATGAAATAAGCGTCTGCTTGAAATTTTAAAAATGTTCTTTTGTTATCCCTTTAAGGAGTAAAAGTAATTTGTTAAATATAATTAACATTAAATTTGAAAACTATTAAGGTAAGGTATGTTACACCCAGAAATATTATTTGAAGTGTAGCTTCTACCGGGCTGGTTGTATTTTTTGGCTGCAGCTTCATTTGCTGTCCGTCTAGCAGTCTCGATTTCCGTCTCTCCCTTCCGCCTCTCCAGGCTTTGTGTGTGCCTTTTAATTTTGGACCAAGCGAAACAAAGTAACGCAAATACTTTGAAGCCCGGAGAAAAGTGCTGGGGAAGGCAGAGTCAGAAAAGCGCTGGGAAGCTTGTCAAACATGACCATTGCCATTGCCAGGCCACAAATCCAGGCGATGTCTCCTGCTGTCGTCTTATTTCTCTTAGATCTACGCTTCGCTGCACATGCAAACGTTTGCCAAAAAAGAAAGGAAAAACGAATGAAACAAAATGAGGAAAGCCAAATGGAAGAGATGTTTGTGCCCCACACACACACATGCAGGAATAACTCATACGCCATGTCGTCGTTCGTCCTCGTCCTCGCCCGTGTCCATTTGAGTGCACAATTTAAAAAGGCTACTTGCCTCGTTTTCGGCCTTGGGGCCAGGCCTGCAAGGAGACACCATTGCATTGTCAATTTATGTCCGTCTGTAAGAGTGAATTATTACACGGAGAGAAAGTTGAATTGAATATTTTGGTTATTGCTTTAAAGTTACAAAAGATGATCGATAATTTAAAGCTTGTTTAAAACTACTGCGTATTACAGGACTACTAACTGTAAGATTTTAACTTAAGTATTCTACTTCTGGTTCTTCGTCCTGTGTATTTGTTTGCTCCTTGAAACTGCTGGGACCAGTGAATGTAGAGCCTTGTCGCTAATGAACCAAGGCAGAAATGCCTTGAAATGCCTGGAGAGCCCGCTTTCAAAGAA
This sequence comes from Drosophila lini, assembly GCA_018905715.1. Classification (NCBI taxonomy): domain Eukaryota; kingdom Metazoa; phylum Arthropoda; class Insecta; order Diptera; family Drosophilidae; genus Drosophila; species Drosophila lini. The sequence continues at coordinate 19,708 of JAEIIL010018126.1, forward strand.
AACACCATGTCGACTTTCATTTAAATTTTGTAAGGATTTATTGGTTTGAGTTCATTCAGTTGCTGCTGATCAGTTTGTTTCGAGTGTTGCATGTTTTATTGTATTCCTTGTATTCATTGGGACAGGGGAGGGTATTTCCATATCGTTTGGAGTGCTTAATCATAACATACATTCATAATTCACTTGTAGAGTATATGCTTGCTTTAGACTAAATCTTCAGTATATTTTACAATTATCTTTCATGGCTTCATATAGATGTTAAATTAGCTACACTTAGATTAGATTCATATTGGTTGGAACACTTACATGCTGAAATATGATCATTGATGACGACCGACCTATATATAAACATCTGTTTGTATTTCATTCTAATTGATGTAAGAGAAATCACTTAGTCCATGTTATATTATTATGCTATTTTTCTTCTTCTTTTTTTTGCTTTAAAAATCTGTGTCTGTTGGTTTGTGTGCTTCCCGCCTTAACTAGCTAGAAATGGAAATTGCATTCGCCTTGCTTGGCCATTAACCCGGCCTTTTACAATTACACCTCAACATCTGCTTTATACATTTTTTCAAAGAGTATAGTTTTTCGATTTGATAGCGTTTCGTTCCGTCACCATCCATTAAACACAAATATTAAAATGTAACAATAATTTACAAGGTGCATTTATTTTGTTATATTTATACTTTTTCACAGTTCAAACATTGATTTATACATTGAAGAGAAAAAATACAATTTGATATATAAATGCAATTTACAAACAACAATTTTCCCCTTTGTTTTCCTTTTCCTGCTTGTTTGGTTATTCTTTTTTGTCCAAGTTTACATAGCAACGATAGGTCCTTGTCGTGTTTTCCTTTTGTTATTTATAGTCTTTTGGAGTATTCGCATCGATTGTGCAACTAATTTACATTCATTTAGCCTGGATTTTTAATTGCAGTTTGCTGCGCATCTGTTTGATTCGCTTTGGGTTTTTCTAAATTAAATTTACGATCTATGTACACATTAATACTTAGTATTCGTTTAAGCTAAGCTAATTGCAGCTAATTTGCCCGTGTCTAGGTGTGAGTGTTTAGTTTAATTATTACTATTATGTTGCATAAACTCGAGTAATGTAATTTATTTTCAATATAATTGCCAAGAAGTTGCTCGGTTGAGTGGTTGTGAGCTTTAAGTCTATTATATCAAGGATATACTTACTTTGTAGTTATGCTACACTTATGCGTTTATTGAGCCTAATTACTAGAAATTGCTGCTCTTCTGCCAGCTGACATTTACAAACATTTACAAGGATTTCCGGAAAGTAATTCATATTGATCTTGTGTTTGTGTGAAGTAATCTCTTGGAAAAATATGGCGCAGACTGCGTGCTGCTTGAGTACTTACTGTAAGGAAGGAACATTCTTCTTCGGTTGCATTATTTTCTCGCTCTATTCGCTCAAAAGTAACCTGATATATTTCAATTTAAATGCTTGCCAACAAATTATGCATTCTGCGAGATGAACCAGACTGAAAACTATAAATTATGCTTTTAAATCAGTATCTTCTTAAATGATTTTTATTTATGAATATTGCTCTTTTGAATTTATTGTTAAAATATCCATTTATACTGCAGTAATGTTAATGCTTGTAGGATTTAAAAATATTTTCTCTTTGTCTAAACAGATTTGAAATTTTAATGAAACATAAAATAAAAGTTCATTTTCAATATACTTATTGCACTTGTCAAATTAAAATTAGATCAAGTTGGAGAATTTATGAATCTTTCTAATTAAGTATATTAATTATATAATTCGCTTTTTTCATCTTTCTATTTCATTAAAATTTTAATAATTTGCTAATTTTGATATGAGTTTTTGGTGTAATTTCGACTAATGGAAGTTGGCAATTACCCCAAGCTGTATTTCTGTTATAAATAAAATAAAATTCTTTTTGATCAGATTAGTATAATCTTACCAAACGATATTTATGCAATAAGTATAATGGAAAATATAGTGATTACCTAAAAAAAACCACACTGGTCAGCAAGTTCAATTTAAGAAACACAAGTGCGGACAACAAATTTACAAAAATATTCATAATTTAAGGACTATGGCAGCATTTTCCGCACTCTCATTAAAAAAAAAATAATTCAGTTCCTTCGCACACACGAGATTCGTTTCAATTCACTTGAATTCTGTACTTTAATTCAATTCGTTTTGGCAACACTTAGCCTAAGACACCAACCACGAAGAGCTCAAGACTTACATGACTAAGTGGGGGGAGGGGCATGGTTACTTGAATTGCAGGATTGCACTGCTCCTGGGAGTCCTTAGACGCAACTCTCCTGCTGCGAGTACATGAGCGGGGTGCGCACTGTGACTATTTCGCGCGAATAGGACTTGCCCACGCCCGACAGGCCGGAGAGGGAGCTGCTGGGACTGGCCACGGCCGCCGTGGTGGAGGCCAGGCCGCTGCTGTTGCTCGAGACAAGCATCTGGCCGTGGGCCATCTGCTGGTGTTGCTGGTACGAGGGCGGCATGGGCATGTTGCCGGCGGGGCCTGGAACCGGCGCTGGATGGTGGTGCATCTGCTGCTGCTGCTGCATCATCTGCATCTGCATCATCGAGGCGGAGTTTTGCGGACCTCCCCCTGATCCCGCCTGCTGTGCGTGATGGTTGTGCGGCAGAGTGTGGTAGCCACCGGGATGCGGGGGCAGCGTGTACATCTGCACCGTCCCGGGGGAGACCGTCGAGGGAGTGCCGTGGGAGCCGGGCGAGGAGATGCACGCCCCAGCTCCTGCTCCGACAGCACCTGTGTCCACCTGCATCGTCTTGTACGCATCGATCTGCGCGTATATCGTCGGCTCCTCAAAGTAATCGTAGTCGTACGTGGGCGGCGGAGCGTGCTGGTGCGGATGCTGCATTCCGCCCGCATTCGGCTTGTGGCGCTGCAGAGTCGCCGTCGCCGGGATGCTGGGCAGCAGCTTGCGCATGCTGGACCCGTGGGGCAGGGTGCCGCCCATCATGGGGTGCGGATGCTGCACCGCCTGCCCCTGGTGCATCTGCTGGCCCTGCTGCTGCTGCTGAAGAGGGTGCTGCTGCTGCTGCTGCTGCCCCACCGTCTGACCCTTTTTCGAGGTGCTGCAGCCGGCGGAAGCATTATTCAGTGACAGCTCTGCGTAGTGAAGCTCATCGTCCTGGTGACAGATAGGAAATGGGGGAAAATTTTACAAATTGATTTTAATTAACTATGAAGAAAACAATTTTTGAGGAAATATTAATTCTTTAATATCGGAATAATGGAAATAGTGGTTCACAGTTAAATGTACTTAATGTAATATACTTGTAATTTGCCATTATAGCCGAATTTATGTGCAGCCAGTTAAGTTTCCAAATAACCAAAACGCTGAAGCTTCAAAATTATGTAACCACTTGTGCTTAAATTTATTATTAAAAGCTTTGAACACGAAATATATTCCGTAGCCTGAAATATATTCCCATAAAAATAAATAATTTCGTTGACTTATTTCGTAGCTTAACTAAATTGTTTTCGAAAGCAGTGAGCTGTTTCCGAGAAAATTTGTAACAGAAAATCAAAGCATTTGTCAGGGTAATTACAAGCAACACAATTTTCAATTACTGTCGAACCCAACCAATTTGACCTTCCAAGAACGAGAACCGAGGTAAGAAACTGGGAAAACTCTTTAAGAAAGCATCCTCCCCTAAGGTGAACCGAAAAAGATTATTTTCCGACTGTTCTTATCGTGGCTATAATCACAAGTTTAATTTCTAATCCTGTCGAAATTGTTTCCAATAGCACTAGGATTTTCTCAGGAAATTTGCCACACGAAATCAAAGCGTTTGTCATGGCAATGGACCGGCGCGGTGTTCGTCATAGAGTAGTTTGACTGTAATTAAAACTTTTCGGTGACGCAAACTTGCGAGGAGGACTTACCTTGCTGCTCTGATAGGTGCCACTGTCCGCCGAGTTGGCCTGGGCGATTCCGGCGCCGGAAGTTGAGCCGGGCTTGCAGCTGATTTCCACCTCGCTGGTTGTCGAAAGATGTCCCGATGGCGTTTGTGTTGCTGATTTTTGTTTATATTCACCATCAACTGGGTGGAAATTCGGGCGGGGCATTCGGGGAGAACAGAACGGAATGGAGAACGCTTAGTTAGTTCAAAAAGTTTGAGCTTGGCCGTCGCCGTTTTTGTTGCTTGGTAAGTAGCAAGGCAAAAGTTTCTGGCCTGGCCGACGCCCTGAAATCTTTTGGTGATTTTCAGCAGCAAGTTTTCTTCCTGCCCAATTTTACTCTGCCCCCTTATGCTCCTTGGCTTGTTCCTTCCCTATTTTTTGTGTGTGTGTGTTTTTTTTTTGGACATGAAATTGCTTTACGTTTGGAAAATTGATTAAATTGTTGTGCTGCTGCTTCTGCTTTTGGCTGCCGCTTGATTTCTTGATTGCCATTAATCAAGCGAGCACGTGCAGTGAGTGAAATTGCTGCTACTTTCGAAAGGGCTCCCCCTCGCCCCCTTTAAAGGGGAGCCTTTAAGGCACTCGACTGCAGACACACGAGCAAACAAGCTAAGGACTGAGGACCTGACAGCAATTAGCTGTCATTTAAATATTTCAGCACCGGGACAAAAATGCAGCAAGCTCTTCAGGACGCACCGCTCCTGTTTGTTTTGCCTGTATGGGCCTGCCGGGCGAACGGACGGACGGACGGACGGCCTGTCAAATGCATTTGCATAAAAGGGAAGAAAGCCAGGAGCCTCAAGCCCAATGTCCATAAATTGCCAGCAGAAGCCAGCGAAGGCAGACGCCATTTATCTTGAGGGGATCCCAGAGGGAAGTGGTTTTCAGATCGGGCCGGGGATGGCAACTCACCCTCATTGTAGGGCACCACATCGGGATTCTTCTCGTCGTACATCTCCTCGGAGTGACTCAATGGCAATGAGATTTTATCCTTAATTTGCAAATTGCCCGGACGTGAGAATTTCGCATTCGGATGTGCGAACTTCTGCTGCTGCTGGTGTTTGTGCGAGCGCAGTTTCAGGGCGGCAATCGTGCCGATCCCGATGCAGACGATGGCCACCAGGATTCCCACAAAGATGCCAATGGATAGGATCGGTGTAAGCTCGAAGTTGTCGGGGCTCTGGGCGCTGCCCTTGTAGGAGGTCAAAGCCACTGCAAATAATAAAAAAAAAGACAAAATTATTGTTAGAATTTAAATAAAGAATTTTAAATGTAAATCAATTATTCCTTAAAAATATGTTTAATAACAACATTCCTCCAAACCGGCTTTATTTATAACGCTCTACAAATTGTATATTTTCTTTCAATGATCTTTGCTTGGCGGCTCAAAGTTTCTAAAGCACTCTTTCACTTGGCTAATATTTATTTTCTGGAAACGCTGATCATAATCAGGCTTAACCTTTGCTCAGAGCATTTACTCTCTGACCTAGCGAAGACAATTTTCTTTCCCGATTTCCATCTTTCCGTTTCCCCTTCTTCCTTTTCAGTCCTGTTGTTTGCTGTTTGCTTTGCACTTTTCTCGGTCTCTATTGCCCGACCTGACTTTATGAAACATTGAAATGTCGGCTCAAGTTGTTTACACAAAATGCGAGTGTCCTCCTAGGCCTCCGCCTGCTTTTCAGCTTCCTTTCGGCCACCAAGAGAGTGAAATACGAAAATGAAAATAAAATTCCTGTCAGCTCTTGCGCTGGCTAATTAGCATTACAATTTCCTTTTTCGTTTAGATCCCTTACCCCCAATAAAAAAAGAGACTCCGGCTCTTTCCGCCTTTTCCTCCAACCCCAATTCATTAATGCTAATCATTTCAGATTTTTTGCGCCACTTTGTGGGGGAAGTCTGCATACAATTTTTTCAGTTCCCAGTCCCAAACTGCAGGCAAAAGTTTTGTGTCGCGGAATTTACAATTCATTGAGCAGTTTAGCGTAATTAAATTGCGAGGTGGCATAATAATCATAAAACCAGAACAATCTTTGCCGCGAAACTGATACAGAGCCTTCTGTGGGCCTGAGCTGAATGCAAAGTTATGCAATTCCTTTGCGTTCGTTCGACATCAAGGGAGAGCTACAGTATTAGCATAAAGAATTCATAAAAAAACCTACATTGAAGAAAAAGTCATTTTATTATCATAAAAATTGTTCTGAGGTAAATATATATTATTTATTTTAGCTTGTTACAGTTTGACTGAACAACAATTGATTAAGTCTCACAATCAAATTTATTTTATAGAATTTAAGAAGCACCTTTTTTTGGCAGTGCACCTTTGCTCCATTACAGAATGCATTAAAAATTCATGGGTTTCAAGGGGTGGGCCTTTACCAACTTACCCGTCTGCTTTTCGGCCGCCTTGAGGGTGTACCCGTCCAGGGCTATGGCATCGCTGCGTCCGCGTCCATTAACGGCATAGACGTAGATGCGGAACAGGCGGCCAGCGTCCAGGCCCGTCACGCTCAAGGCCGCGAACTTGGCACTGATGTTCGCCTGGAGCTGGCCACTGTGCTGATCGTAGATCTCCATGAGGAACCATTGTCGCATCCCGCCATCAAAGCCTGCGGAAAGAGAGCGAGACACTGATTGCATAACTTGGCACGAACTGGGGCTTATTTAGCATATTGACCGAGATTCGATTTGTTTAGGGATGAGGGCGGGCTTATTAATATTAAGTAGTTGGCAATTGACTGCGAGTCTTGTTTATACTCTGCTTATACCTTGGATTTTGTTGGGGATTTACAAATGGAAAGGATTTTCTTAAGACTGCGAGGACTTTTGTTTCGAGAGTTCTTGGAAGGCAAGAAAAGTGGGTTATGGGTTTAAGTAAGAGATAATATATCCAAAAAGTTGATTTTAAATGTGGAATTCATTCCATATTTTTTTTATTATTTTTTTTTTTAATTTAATGTACGGCTTTAGCTCCACCAGGAACCTCATGTATCGGAAAGAGCGCTCAAGCAAAGGTCAGCCCTCAAGTTCAACTTTGAGTAGAGCTCACTCGTAATTGAAGGACCCCTCAACTCTTTGCCGACCGCCGCAGAAAAATATATTTAGAGTAATCTAAAGTTACTTTTTAAATGCCATTTAATAACACCACAAAAGAACTGGCCAAGCCCTCTCGAGTTGGTCCTTTTTTGGTGGCAGGGGTTTTGGCCAGAAAGTAAGCTTCTTCGGCGGCTGCTTTTGCTTAGCTTTGGCAGCTCAAATGGCACTTCATTGTAGACACAAAAGCCGACTTAAAACACTTGCGAAAAATGTTAAAATATTTTGTAATAAAGGCAGCGGCTTTGCTGAAAAGGTTCTGAGGCAGCGGGTCCTGAGCAACTACTTCAGCCGGCCAGGCCACATGCCCAGGGCCCGGCCCCGGCCCCGACGGGGAAATTGTTGGTAAAATGTTTTATATGTTGCTATGAATTTTAGTTGTTTTTGTTGGCCGCTTTTTCAGGAACCCAAAGAAAAGGGCACGGAAATAGAGTAAAGAGAATGTGCTTGGCCTTTGCTTCAAAGCGTCATTGTTCGTTGGGTGGATGGGCTCGTGGGTCGCGTGGGTTAATTCCGTTCTTATTTTTCCGCCCCATCCGAGGGATCACTCCCCGTCCCCATTCCGGCCACTGTTCTCGTTGGCGGCCATTTTGTGCGCACTTTAAAACGTTTAGCTAATGAAATTTGCCGCAGCTCCGTTGTCAGAGCACAAGAAAAAACTTCATTGTAATGGGTTAATTTTATTTACTTGGCTACAGCAACAATGGAAACTGAGCAAGTGGAGTAAAAATAATAAAGCAAGTGGGGCAGTAGCGGCGGAAGCAAGACCACACTGAGGAAAACATTGGGAGGCTTACAAAAATGGATTCTTAATATTTTCCTACATTTTAGATATTGCAAATCAAAATCAATCCTTCTATCCGCCTTAAGCTTAAACAACGATTTATGTTCGAAATCACTTTTCATAAAGACTTGAAGCTATTAATCGCGTCTAGCTGCCTTAATTTCAAAGTGCAATTGTTTTTCAGTGCAGCAGCTTCGCCAGCAGAGAAGCAAAATGTTATAAACTGAAATTTTATTATACTAAACCGACGCTTGATGAGTTCGGTTAGTTGCCGTTACCCTGTCAGTTTGTTTTATTTTTGTTTTCCGAGAAAAAAGCAGCAGCAGCAAACCGAACTTGGCCCCAAGATGCGGAGTTGTCTTCAGCAGCAGCTACAGCACTATGTACTCATACATTGAATTGAATTCGAGTCGGGGCGAGTTGGTTTAACCGGGGTTCTGTTCGGTTCAGTTTGGGCCGAGTTGAGCTGCGGCGACGGCCACGTCGAGTTGAGTTGGCCAAGTTGCGTGCTGGCTTATTAAAGTCGACCGCAGCTAAAGTTGAGTTATTATAAAAACAAACGACCAAGGGCTGTGGGTGGAGGGTAGTCTTGGGGGCGTGGTGCTCAGCAGTCGTTTGCCTTAATGTAGAGTGCAATATAAAAAGTATCGCATTGTGCGCGCTGCCCTGGTGGTGCTGCTCTTGTGTTGTGCTTAAACAACTTGCGTTAAAGTTTTAATGATGCTGATGACTATGATAATAATGTGCAGCCACTAAATTAGCAGCCCGAGGAGCGGAAGTGGTTGGTCGGAGGAAGTGGGAGTGATGCGGTAATAAGGCGAACAACAAATGTCTGAAAAGGAGAGCTTAAAGCCATCGGTGCAGTGCATTGTTGGATGATACCTAAAGTTGGGCGGGTTATACCTATATGCTGATGTTATTTAATCTAATTATGTATCTCATTTCTCAATATCAAAAAGATGCAGGAAAACACCTTAATCGATATATTCATTGTATTCTTTAACTTGAGATATATTATTCTTTATAAATTGAAATATAGTCTAAAAGGCCGCTTTGAAGCTTTAAAGTTAATTAAAGTTAATTTACTAAATACACTTTTAATCGTTACGTTCAAATTTACAACATTTTAATTACGCAACTTAAATAGGATGCCCTCAGGAAAAAACAATTGTACTGCTCAAAGGCTTCCGGTGGCAAAGAAAGTCAAAATAAAAGGAGACCATGCACAGCGAATAGTAATGCAATTACATATTACGCATACGCAGCGTGGCCGCGCACTTGAGACAACATTAAGTGCGCACAACAATTGCGATTGCCAGCAATTGGTGGAAAACACTGAGCGCTTAAAGCGGCTGCAAAAACAGAAGGAAACGAGGGGGGAACGGGGACCATCTGCGAGGGGAAACAAACAGTAACGGGAAAGAGCGCCATTAAGTATGCAGTTATTATGCGCTTTTTGTTGCACTTCTTGCAGCAGCCGCCTCGTTATGCAACGCTTTGATTTGCGTTGCTTTTTCGCAGGATCCAGGATCCGTCCGCCGCCCCTCCCGGTCTCTGTCTCCGTCTCCGGTTCGGCACTCAAGGGCTGCATAAATGCATCATAAGCTCAGAGCTGCTGCAATTTGCAAGGACATTTCTCTGTCTGCGCTAATGTGCAACTCTATCGCTGCGAACTTTGAACTCTGGGCCCTGCAATTTGTGCTGCTTATTTTGCGCTTTGCTGGCATTTTTCTGTCTTTGCGTTTTGCACTCTTCCGCTGCGCATAAAATATGCGAATTGAATTTGTATTTAAAGTTTCCGCTCTCCTTCTTTGCCAACTGCCGGCAACTTGCGTAACAAGCCAAAACATTTTGTATGTACAAATTTGCGCTTAACTTTCTGCCGTGCTACTTCGGCATCTCCCGCTCTTGTGCTTCAGATTTTTGTTTCAGTTCGACTCGCAGTTCATCGCTTGATGGCTGGCTTCTATTTTATTTATTACGGCAAATTTTAAAGGGGAATTGAAAATTTAGCAACATTATTTTGCCCGCTCTACGCTGTGTTTCCTTTCTAGTTTTATGCTTTCATTGCATTTTTATTATTTGTGCCTGCATCACGAAAGGAAGTTGGCTCTGCTTTATGTGCGAGTGTGGGAATACGTATCTGGATAGACATTCTCGTAGATGGCTGCCAAAGTGCACTTAAGTTGCTCATGTATTTTAAATGAGTCTGAAAAGCGTTGCAGGAAACTCAACATACAGCACACAGCGCACACACTCAACGTGCTCATGCTGCAAAGGAAGTCTCAGCACATGAGCACACCCCGCACCCCCGCCCTCGGAGTCCCCCCACTGACCAATGCCTTTTTCGGCCATTGATTGGCTCATCAGCAATTATAGAAACCAAGGGGGGAAAAAGAAGGAACGGCCCCAATGAAAAAGGGCAACAAATTGGCTGGCAATTTGACGTATATATGTATATGTCCTATATGTATGCGCCATATAACTCACCTTCGATGCAATAAACCTCCAGCGAGTCGGACGTTTGATTGACCACCGTACAATTGGTGGGCGCTTCCGGTTTGCCAGCGGCTATCAAATGGAACACACAGGGCTCCTTCTGCTGACCCACATTGTTGTCGGCCCAGCACATGATGGTGCCAAAGTCCATTTCCTGAAAAAAGTCGGAGGAGACAGGATTTCATCAATACTCGAGGGCGAACATGGTTCAAAAATAGATTGCACAGTACGAATAATTGTTATATTTACAGATAAACAGTAAATCGGATTTTATTTATATTTTCTGAACATATTTTTAAACTGTGAAACCCCTTTAATTTTAAATATTGATGTTTATATTCGATTGTTTCATACACGTTAAATATCGCAAACTATTTTAAGAATTGCTTTTAAACGTAATATATTTATGCATCTATTCACTTGAATCGTTTTCTCAGTGCATCTACTTGAATTCATCTCTTGGCCACACATTTAAATGGGATTCAAGGAGCCGCACACGACATCAATGTGAACTTAATTCATTAAATCAATATGGATACGGGCCAGTGTGTTGTCAGAGCTGCCCCTGATTGATCGCAGCTGTCAATAAGTTTTTCATTAATATAATTTCACGTCATGTCAATGCAGGGGAGGCCCTGGGAATCTCGGAAAAATGCCGGGCAGTAAAAACAAATGAAGCGTTTTGTGGTTGCCCCCGCGGGAGCGGAAGAAAGCCATGTTAACATGGCCCTAATGCCTGTCTATTCCATTGTAGCCCCGTGCTAAGTGGCCGCCTGCGGTCTTCGCCATTGTTTGGGCCGCTTGTTTATTTGTTTGCATTTTGTCAAATGTTGTGCTAATGAAATCCTTCGTCTACGGTCAAGTGCGCACACCCACCGAACTAGTCGAAATGTGCGCACACATCCACAACAATTGATTCGCTTTGACGGGGCCTTTGTGCCGCTGTCTTTGAGCCCTGCGTATCCTGTGTATCCTGCGTATCCGAGTATCTTTGTGGGCCATGTTTACCTTTGGCCTTTCCCGTTGGCTGCGAGCACCGGAATCAACGCACTTAATCAACTTCAGGCGGCGGCCCGAACTCATTAAAAATTGAAATCACTTTCGGGTGCACGGCAAAATGTCAACGCAAATTGCAGCTTATTTATCAGTCGGCACGCGTTTCGGCCTCGTCTCTTTGCTTTTCCTATCTTTTCGAGTCGCAACTGGGCGTGGTTGTCATTTTAATTAGGGCAAGAAAAGAAAAACAAGGAACGCGCACATAGTCCCTGTCGTAGGGAAACTTTGCCAACAGCCCGGGGAAAAGACGAGATTTATGGAAACGAGAAATGGGTATTGGGTTTCTTTCCCATCTGCTTTTTAGAAACTCAAATCATCTGGAAAACGACGGCGGGCTGATTGATTATACGCCCTAATGCACCCCTTCTAAATCATTAACATAAATTATTTAAGATTTAATTAGAAAATATATTTCAATATATGATACCTTAAGCTATTCCCAGAAGGATAAACTTAAAAATAAGATGTATAATCGTAAAATGCAGATTATATTTGACTACAACATCGCATTATCTACATGCACATCGATAAACCTTATTTTTCAGATTTTTGCTAAATAAATACTTGACGAATAAAGCATCGAAAAAAACTCAGTTAAAGCATTTAATGTTTTGAATACTAAATGAGACTTGAAACCTCCATCTCTGACTTCACCTCAAAATTAAATCGGAGTCTTAATCTCTCAAACTCTCTTTGTGAAAGCGCTTTAGTCGCCTTTAGGAATTGTGAAGTCCGAAATAAATTTCAAATATTCTTCAGCCTTTGAGCGTGTGCAAGTGCGTCGTAATTTAAGCAACAGCGTTTATGCAAATTTATGACAAATTTATGAAAATTAAAATAGATATGTGTGTTTGTCCAGTTGTCCAGTGTGATATTGCAGTTTTTGTTGCTCAAAAGTGTGGCAACAAAGGCGCCAAGTTGGCAGCTGCCAACACTGCACATCAACACCAACGGGGAGAGCCAAACCGAATGGAAGGTGGCTAAGAGCCGGGGTTGTATTATAATGGAGCTGCCAGGGCCACAAGCACAAATACGAAACACAAATGCTGGAAATTTTAAGTAATAATCAATGTGGAATATGCAGAGTGCCTTATGTTTATATGCGTCCATGATATACCCTTTAAGAGGGTGATATAAACACCTGTAGGTCGCTCAATCGATAATATTGTATTTCCTCGTTAGCCTTAATGCAATATTTTCTTTAATAATTGTTTTAAAAATTTAATTTATATATTTGATAACTTGGTATTAAATTGTACATTCCCGGATGTAATTCTCTTTCCTGAAAGGGCATTCCGAGCTCCTGTTTCTGTGGCCGTAGCAGACTCTACATTTTTGTTATATGTGCAACTGTCATCGCCCTGGCCGACAATCCTTGATAATTTCTACTCCCTTGGGCCCCTGAATTTATGCCCATCTATTTATTATGATTATTTTATTTTGTTTATATTGTTCTAATGTTGCGCCAGCAAAAGGGTAAATATTGTTGCAGCAGCAGCCGTAGAAACGAAAACAAAATCCACAAAATATATGAACGTACGTACGTACACTTGACGTTAGGTGTGTGTGCGTTTAAGGGCTCCAAATAGGGCAAAATGACAAGAAATTTGTTGGCACTTCTAGGCACTGCATTCTGTGCATTTCGTTTTAGCTCAAGTCTGCCATTATTATTTATGCATTTTAATTAAAAATTTAAACATTTAAGTGACATTTTAATGAGTTTCTTGCACTGGGCGCCACAGAGTGGGAGCTCTTTGCTCCAGAAAAAGCGAAAGACCGAAATATATTTTTGTGAAATATTTGAGAAATTTATATGTCAGCAACGGAAATTGCTTGACATGAAAGTCTGGCAAAAATTGCTCCGCCAACACATAGAAAATAGCAATGGAATAGAGAAAAAATGCTGGGGGAAATGGGAGGAGAAAAAATGCCCATGCACAAAACAAAATTAATGAGCTGTTGGCTGCCTTTGGGGCGAATCGCAGAGCCAGGAAAAAATAGATGTCGGAGGGGCGAAAATCCGAGCAGAAAAATCCCAACCTAAATGCGACGAGGACGACGACGACGTCGACGAGAATGTCGACGACAACGACGTTTGAGCTGCGGTTGGCGGAAACCGGAAACAGCATATATGACAACAGAACGGAAGGGATTTTTCATATTCAATTGAGCTAAATGATTTATGTCTGTGAGTGTGCCAGTGCGAGTGTGTGCGTCCAATCAGTGCGCTGTGCGGGTGTTTGTGAACGGAACTCATTTGAATGCCGTTTGACTGCCTCGAAATTCGTTCGTTTGATCGCTGAAATGTGAGCCGAGGTTGTCGCCGCCAGTTTGATTAGTTCCATGCCGAAAAAGGGCAAACAGAAACCAAGGACCAAGAGAAAAAATGTAGGGAAAATCACGGAAAACTGCAGAAGAAGCCGCAACATTTTAAACTGGGTCAGCTGTAGGAAACCAGACGGAGCCCTGGCCAAGACCAAACCAAACCAAACCAACTGGGTGCCGTGCAACGTGGACAACTGTGTTGAGTGCCACCGCACCCTCTCCTTCAGAGTCTCTGTGCTCTCATCCCATTCTAGCCACTGCCAAGTGCATCTCCGCCTGTTGTTGCTGTTGTCATCGCCTAATGACAGCCATGTTGGCTAGCAAGCGACCACAAGCCCAGTCCGAAGAACTTAACACGTTTGTGGTCAGACGGCGAAGCGAGAACAAGTTTGGCAAAGAAATCTGCCGTTGTTGGTCTTGAAAACAATGATTCCCTTATAAGATTCGATTATTAACAAGAATAATATTAAATCCCTTGCCAAACATTATCTCTGATCATTTTCCTTTCACTTCACTAGTCAATCTCTCTCGCCATTTGATCCTGAGAACTATAAACTTCAGCTGGCTAACTAGTTTCATCCTTAGACTGCCAATTTCGATGAGACTTTGTTTTGGCCGACCATAAAAATTTACACATTCCCACTGGGACAGCAGTTGGCAGGGATGTCGGGATGCCGACATAGGGGATATCAAATGCTAAAACCGAAAACTCCAGCGATTCGGACATTGATGGGAGTGCAGCTCATTGATGGCCAATTTGCTTGGCCAATTGCTGGGGAGGAGCGTCAGAAACTGCAATCGCAATTGCTGTTGGCCATTTGGGCCATTAATGCGGAAATGTTGCCAAAATCGAGAGAGACGGACTGTGGAAGATGGACCGGAGAGTGGGCAAAATGTGGAGAAGCAGAAAGTGCTTGGCTTTATCCTCTCCATTCTAGCCAATGATGATAACTATTAAAGTCGATGGCATTTACTTCCAATAATTTTTCGTGTCCTTTTGTGCTACGGTTTTTTTTTTGTTATTTTTTCCAATAACCTTTGACATTTAATGGTGTTGTTGTGGATGATGATGATGATGATGGTGGTGGTGTAGTCGATGGTGGGTGGTGGCTCTGTTGCTGCTATTGGATTTTTAATTAGAAAGCAGTGCTAATAGAATTTTTAATTAAAATTGCTCGACTGGCCCAAATGGCTCACGCTGTTGTCTCTATCATGGAAGGACTCTGCCCCACCCCAGCCCCCTTTACTTTCCCTGCTGCTGGCTGACAACATGACACGCAAACAGGCCAAAATAAATGGCAACAACGGGAAGAGCGGCGACCATGCGACCCGCCTATTAATTAAAATTTTTGCTATTCAATAACAGACAACCCCCCGTGGAGTTCAATGGTAACTACCGGGCACTGAAAGTAAAAGTAATCATAATTTTAAAATCTAAAAATATTATGAACATATTTGTATTATTTCTTGTTTGTTTATTGCCTTCAAAAAAAAAAGCCTGGTAAAATGATGGAAATTATGTATAATAAAATATATATTAAATATTTGATATGATTTCAATGGAATAACCCGTATTTTCCCGCAGTGAAACCACTGGCTGAAATGTCAAATGTGTCAATAACAATTTCACATTAAAAGCCAGCGCAGCGAAATATGAAATGAAAAATTTATCAGCGCGCCGCAGACTTCAACCCGGAATGAATCGAGTGTCTGACGTGCTTAGCATTTAACGCGACGAATGGGTCACGCATCCAAGAGGCCCGATCACGCCGGCATTTGTGTGTTCCCATATACCATATCCTGCATACAAAATTCCTGCTTCCGGACTCGCAATCAGACTCACCTTGACGGGCGTGTAGGTGAGGGTGGATCCCTGGGCGGAGTGGGGCCGAAATCCGCTCTGCGGCATGTCGAAGGTCTCCGCCGTGTTGTTGAAGGACCACTTGAAGTTCTCTGGCGGCGGAAAGGCGTCCACTTCGCACACAATTTCGGCCGCCTCGTTCCGAGCCACTCCGTAGATTTTCTTTTGATCGGGCCGGCAAATGGGCTTATCTGCAAAGCGGAAAGAGAAGGGGAAAAAGGCTTTTGTGAGTGTGGAGATCGAAACAAAGTTGGCTGTAGTGCATTCTGCTGTTTGCATCGGCAGCTGGAATCAATAATCGCATCAAACTGCGGAGCGAAGGCTTCTGCGTTTCGTCGGCTCAAAAGTCCCAAGTACAAAAGTTTACCCTTTTGTGTAGCTGCCCCCCCCCCCCCCCCCACCCAACCACTATTGTTGACCATTCAGGCAGCTAACTAAACAGAGAATAGAGGATTGGAAACGGAAAACACACCGAGGAGAAAACTGAAGCAGGAAAAGTCAAAAGCACAAGGGATAGCTCAACAAGGGCCTCGAGGCTTAAAGCCTTAACTAAACCTTAAATAAATACGGCTTAAACAATCTATGGAAAAATTACCATTAACTTAGGTTATTCCATACTCTAATTACTCATTTGTCACAAGTGGAATCCAGTTATCTATACCAAATTAAGTTAAGATACCTTAAGGGAAATTGGCGGATTAAAAAAAAAGGGAATAATAAAATTTTTGGGCTTCTCCGTTTTTAAAATTTTAATCAAATTCGACACATTTAATATCATAGGATTCGCAAAAACCAAGCTTTTATTTTACTTTATTTTTACTTTATAATTAAGCTTCCTTAAGATCTATCCGTTAATATATAAAAATGTAAAGCTGTTAATGTAATAAAAGAACCTGATATAAAAGTTATTTTATAGCTTTTAAGACAGATATAGATCGGTACTCAAGGATCCAAGTACAAATTGCTATACAGACTTCGGAAAACAGAAGGACAGCGAAATTGCTTGTATATATTGTTAAAAAAAATTGTGGTTTTACAAAAACTATTTTCTTCTATTTATTAGGGAATATTTTTGTAGTATTTGATTTCGATCATTAGAGTCCTAAGCTTTTGTTCGTTTATTTTAAACCATTCTTTCACTCCAAAGTATAACTATTAACCTTAGATTTGATATTTAGTTGCAACACTTTCATATTTGCCAAAGTAAAGAATTCCTTGAATTGTATCTATCAAAATTCAATTATTTTTGTAACACTACAAAACGAAAATTCGAGTTCAAGAAAAACTTTGTTCGGCTAAAACTTTTTCCAACTGCAACGCAAAAAGCTTGGGAGAGCTGAGCAGTAGAGGCAAGGGAAAATTCAATTCTCTAATCCTTTGCCCGGGGAAAATCTTTCCACTGTCTCTTGCCACGGCCTCGACACTTGCGAAAGTTGCCAGTTGCAAGTGGCGAATTTATTGTGCTATTTGACAACTGTCGATATTGCATGCCAAACTGGCCACGCCATAAACAAATTTTTAGCTCAGCTCGGGGTGCGGGTGAATCCTTACACTTTGTGGAAGGGAGTTGGACCCTAAACACTGTGCGAGTTTTGTGGGAGCGGAAGCTCTACTAAAGACAAAAGCCTGTCGCACCAGAAAAGAACAAAAAAAAATTGAAGTGGAAGTGATACAAGGGAAATACCACCGGAAAAACCAAAGCAAAGGGCCACAACAACGGACGACGGGAGCCGAAAATGAATAAAAGCAGCTCTGCCCTGCTAAATTGCTCGAAAAAGGCAAACTAATTAACCAAAGTTTGACTTTAGACGGGACCAAGTTCAAGAATCCGTCGCAAATTGAGCGAAAGATTTGCGGTTGTTGTGCTCCTCAAGCAGAGAAGCCTCTCGAATTTTTACCCAATCCCCTAAGAGTTTTAAGCTTTCATTTTAGGATATTGTGTACACACTCTTTAAACAGGTTTTTGAAAGTCTAAATTGCAAAATATTATTTTGTAAATAATAAAGGTTTTAAGCACACTGATTTTACTGATTAATACATTATTTAAATAACGTCTAGATAATATTTCATCCTTCATTTAAATAGATATATGTGGAAATTAGGGTATTTAAGCACCGAGCTCTGAAAGTTTTTCTTTGCATTCGCGCAGTATTGTGCCATCAAAGCTCAAGCGAGAGATTCCTGCTCGTGAATAAGCATCACTCTTCTGCTAGATCCACTTTTCGGCCATGTCTACGAGGGTCCGTGGGTACGGGTGTCCGCAGCGGGGCGGCACACAAAGGAGCATTCGAGCGGGGCACAATAATGGGGCGTATACGCAATAAAACTGCAAGAGGCCCGCACGAGCGCACAATGCCGGCCGTTTCCCATTCAGCCAGCTGCCTCCGCCATCCATCCTCATCTCTGGCCATACACTCGAACACTCAATAATGCTCGTTTTTGTGTGTCAAAGGTCCACTCGAGAAACCAAACAGCGGCAGCGGGAGCAAAGCAGAAGGATTCCAGTGGGTACTCTGGGGCTGAATTCGATTTTCTATTTAAGACCTGGCGAAACCTTTGTTAATGGCCTGACTAGGGATGTACATACATATATAGAGAATTATATATTCCGATCCTCAAATATTATTTTATGTGTTTTAATAATGACAAACTTAATTTATATAGATTCATTCTGGTTAGGAGTGCAAAGCTTAATGTAAAACTACACTTTTAACAAAACCGGAATTAAACCAAAAATATTTACATTTTATTCTTAAAAAATATATGTATCTTTAGGTAAGAAGCAGTCAAGAATGTAAGATTATAAGATTTTTCGAACCATTTTTATACCAGAATCTAATAAAAACATTGGACAGTTTTTATTTAACATTTAAGCTGCTTTCAGTTAAAATAGTTATATATTTTCAGTCACTTCAACTATTTATAGCATCTATAATAATATCAATATATATATTTTACCATCCACAGCTGAATCCCAGCCCCCTGAAAGCGTTTTTATGGGTCAGAACGGACAACGAAATGGGCCGAGGTGCCACAAATCAACATATCCCGCAGATATCTTTTCCCTTAACGCCCCCGATACTCACACATCACTTTCAGCTCGACCACATTAGAGTCGCCATCGCCCTCGACGTTGGAGGCGGTACAGGTGTAGTTCCCGGCCTGGTGACGTGTGACGCCCTGGAGCGCCAGGTCTCCGCTGCTGACAATCACGCCCGCTCGCTGGTTGTGCTGGATGATTTGGTGCTGCAATTGGCAGGATAAGGTCGTAATTAACGTTGTGTCATATGGCGAGGGGTTGAGAAAAAAAAAAATGTACCTAAAGCTTTGGAGGAAGAGAGAAATCTTTAGAAAAGGGCTAATTAGCTTGGCTAATTATTACCATCTGTATATGTTAAACCTTATTGCTATGTTTTCGTTCCTTTTAATACCAAAGACGTTCTTGTCTTTTATTAAAACAAATTTAAAGAGGATTAAAAGCATCAAGGCTTGTGCTAATTAAAATCCATTAGAACAGCAAAAGCATGTGAAAGAATTAAATTGATTTTAAAAACTGTTTCACTTTCATGCAGTTTGCAAGATTCTTGGTTTTTTCAAATAAATTTAGTTAAACTCACATATTGAGTTACACGAAAGTCCTCCCAAAGTTGCCTTTAAAATTCTGTTTGCTTAGCTTTTATTCACTTACATCCTTTGGATTTTGGATACAAGGTCACCTCGGCAGTTTCTGCCCCCCGAAAAAATACTCATAAATGCGCGCTTCGGTGCGCTCGCAGCTTCATTAGGGAGCTGCGCCTTGGACGCCTGGCTACGTGCTCGGCATCAATGCTGAAAAATCAGCCAATATTTACTTTAAGTTTTCCTAAAGCACACACACACACGTGCAGCAGAGGCTTTTACACCCAAATGCTTACAGAGACTTGACCTTCTTCCCGCCTCTCCCGCACTTTCGCTCTCATTTTGAAATAATGCTCGGAGCCCGGTGTTCGTCTTTTGGTTTTGTAGCCTTTTCCCCACAGGGCCGCCACTCGACAGCATTTTGACGCATTTCCCCAGAGCCTTGTGCCATTTAGCAGCAAAACAAATTCGCACTTTGCCGGAGCTCAGCAAACAAACAAACGACGGGTGCTGGCCAGGAGTGGGGGTGGGCAACAATGAAAGCATTGAAATAAATAGAAATAGAAATAAAAATGTGTATAAATATGGTCGACATGAGTCAAAAAGCCAGAGCCAGGCCGAACAAAGCCTCTGCGACCTTAGCACACATCCGAGCGGAGGCTCCTAAGTCTGGATGTGTGTGTGTTCAAATAAATAGAAACAATGCAGCCAGGCAACCCAACACCTAAATAATAGTGTGGTTCAAATACACTGGAATAAAATGGAGTAAAATAAAATCAATAAAATCTGCATAGGTATTTAATATTCATTTTATCGCAATTTATTTAAGGGATTTTTTTTATGGTAGTAGAGCTTTATTTCCTACCATATAAAAATCTTGACATAAATATTCGTTTTTTTTTTCAAGTGTGCTAAATAGGCCATGCCAGATAACTAAGCAGCTCTGGGAAGATATGGGCCCAGTTCATATCGGAATGCATTGGTTGGGGACCTGGGATCCTGGGAATTTAGCGCCGCGTCTTTTGTTTGGCCCGCTCTGCGTGCCCTTTCCATTGTGGAGATGTCAACAATTATTTAGATGGTTGGACAGACGGCGAATGTGTGTCGGGACGTAACAATATTTGCCCACGACTGACATTTTGGCCATTCAATTCCATTTGCTTTGTGGAGGAATGATTGATACTATTGTTCGAGTGTCAGTGGCTGTATCCGAGCCAGATGTAGATGGCGATTGCGGATACATGTGTATCCATTACACATGCAGTGACGACGCCCCATTAGCATTTCCCTCGACCTGTTTAAATATCCTTAAAGTGCAGAGGAGCCCCCGAGGCACAGCTCCCTTATTCACCATTCAGCCGCTGAAAAAGCCCGCCCAGTTCCCGCACAGCCTCAATTCCCGCAGGGCTGGCTTAAATAGCCCAAAAGGGGGAGAGGACGAGCTGCGGCTTGGCTCAGCGACCTTGCTGTCATAAAACAAATAAAAATGTCGCTAGGCATATACGAAAAGTAAATAAAGTTCAAGGTTGTCGCAGAAAAAAAAATGAAAATTGGGGCGAACCAAAAAGTGTAAACAAAGGCGAATAGAGGGCAGAAAGACGGTAGGCCAGCGCAGCCGTTACGCCCGAGTGGGCGTCGTGGATTATTTCAAATAGTTTGGGGCACATCCGCTGCAGAATTTCCGCCCGCCTCCCTCGAGGTCGCCACCCAACCAACCACCACTCACACCCGACCCCCTCCGACATGATGATGTCTGCACAACCCTTTAGTGCCCCTCAATGCTAATGGCGCATTTTATGCGTTGCCATTTCTGTTTGTCTGTCTCTCGGCCGTGTTTTCGACATGTTTGCCAGCCACTCCTCGAGCGCCGAGAGCCGAGCTCCCGAGCACCGCCCACTCGTGTTCGTCTGTCACTGATGTTTGTTCCGACTATAAATACCCAATTAGTGTCCGTAATTTATCCGATGGCTTGGCCTGATTGAGTTGGCTTTGGTTTAGCCCTTCATTCGGTGCCTTTTTTAAGGCTGTTCTTTCAAGAGGATTCACACGAGTCTCACATTTACATCTGAGTTTGTTCAAATGGTCTTTTATATGTTTTATGGCGACTAAGGCTAAATTGGTTTAATTATTCGATCAGTCAGATTCTTTAATATCTAAATGCTTACACCTTAGCCTCCCCGCACTGTTTTCTTTGTATATACACAGCTTAAAATATTTTGAATGAAGTAAAGATGATCTAGAAACGTGCAGACAATATAATTTGCCCAAGTAAAACAGTTATTTATCCAAGTCGATGAAATAATACTGAAATGCCTGTAGTGGCAAGCCAATCGCTGCCATTGCCTTGCAGAATTATGTAAATATTTATGGCCAAGTTCTTGGGAAGTTTAAAGTCGTTTCCACTGACTTTGTTCTCTAATCAAATTTTCTGGAAATGTTTGCTATTTCTGCGGTTCCTGACGCAGCGCAGTTGAGTGTGTGTGTGTGGGTGTGTGTGGGTTAAATAAGTTTTACTGCCGGCAGGATTCATTCGGGGCTAGCTGGTTGCTAGGGCAACGATTCCATCAAAGTTCTGCTCCTTCCGCTGCCAGCGCTCCTCCGAGTTCTTCGGCTCCTTGTTGTTGTTAATGAACATGTAAAACTTTTACACGCACGCACACTGACACGCATTGGAGAACTTTTGCCTGTCTGTCCGTATGTCTGTATGTGTGTGTGTGTGTGCAAGTTTAATAAAACTAATTGTTAATTTAATTTGCCAGCTCGTCGTTAATTGTCAGCTTGTCTAATTGAATAATAACAGACGAAGACAAGTTTCCTCCGCTCGTTACACTCCTGCCCTGCGGATGTTTCGCAAGAGGGAATTGTTCAAACCGAATCGATGTGGTGGCAAAACAAAAATTAATTTACTTCCCATCTGGCTGCAGCCGAGTTGATTTAACTTGATTTGACTTTTAATTGCATTTTCAGGTTGCACTGCCATTGTCGATGCTGCCAATTACCAATTGACTTTTAATGAACGCCCGACTGCGCTCAAGACGCATGCAATTTGCCTTTGCCCCGTGGCCTTGAACTCATTACGCATACGCCGTGTACGCCGCCGTCTCGCCTGTCCCCAGTTTTTCTCGCCTTTCACTGTTTTCCCTGTGTGTGTGCGCTTGGCTTAGTTTCGTATCCATTTCCATTTCCATTTCCATTTTGCACTGCCGCAGTGAACTTTTATTGTTATGACACTCGGCACAAGGCGAAAGGACAGCAGCAGCAGCGGCAGCGGCAGCATAGAGGCTGCGGGGTATTTCACGCTGAGCCGGCTAAATGTAAGTGACGATTGCCAACTAACTAACTAACTGCTGTCACTTTCTGTCCTTCCAGCTAGTCATATGTACTCCCCTGCTTTTTAAAAAGGGCTTAAAAGTTTCTGGCACTAATTAAACACCAGCTACTTGTACTCTTAAACATAAGGTAAACTTGTTTGAATTTAACACCTACTAGTAGTCGGAAAGAGCATTGCCTCTTCGTCAAAGTGTTAACTTTCCCTTGCAGTTCATTTGCATTTAGCATTGACTTCGCCCGCTTTGTATTTCACTTTCTCTGCTCCATCCCCCATGTAATTAGCATTTTGTTCGATGCCAGATAGACGTAATGGAATCAGCACTCGAACCAAACCCCTCCATTGTCTCTTGGGCAAATTATTATTTCATATAAAGTTTATATCCACCTAGATCTCACCCCTAGTCGGGGACCCCCCGACACCCCGCCCGTGTCCTTTGAAAGTTCCTTTGTACTAAATTTCGTTTCGTTAGCCGCCCGCTCTCTCCAGGAAAGTTTCTGGTCTTCTTCGAGTATTTGTATTTGCTTATTGTTGTTTTCGGTAAAAGTTATGACTAAGTTGTTGGTCTTGCTGTTGCCGTTGTTTAGCTTAGTTCTTTGTTTGGTCGTGTACTTCATTGTGAATGAATTCAATTAGCATTCATATTATTCATACACTTGATTCGTTTCTTGTTCGGCATTGAATAACATTTATTTGCCCGCCTTTGTTGTTGCTGCGGTTCAAGTTCTTTGTGCTCCAAGTAATAAACAAATGAATTGCCTTGTAAACTTGTACGATCTCTCCGGCGACCGAAATACTTCCCTTGCCTAAAACTTGTCTTATAGCCGGCCAGGCCACTTGACTCAATTGCCTTAAAATAATTGGCCAATAATTCAGTAAAAATGACCACTTAATTTCGGTTTCATAATAATTTACCCGGCCGGAGGCTCGTGTGAGTGTGTAGGGAGCACGCCACTGTCTTGGGAATTGCGGGAAGTTCGGCAGTTGTACGCTCAATTGCCTTGAGTGCAACATTTCAAGTATGTTTGAAGGTCAGTACACATAAAGAAAAAGAGAGGAGTTTCCTTGACTTTTAGTAAAAGTATAAAACAATCAAATAAAATGTTACATTTTTCTGCTGGCAATATTGGTTTGTTATCACTGGTTTGGTATAGTTTTCACTGATTCACTGAGCTCTATCACACTGTTTTTTGATCGCCTATATTTTTGTGGGGAAATGTGTTTTTCTCTCTGTAGAGAAGACAAAAACAACTTAGTTAGACCCTAAAAGTTGTCAAGCTTGATGGCTGACAATAATACATTTTAAAAGCTGTTGAAATATATTTTTTGGCTAACTTTACTTCACACTTCAGAGTATATAACCGTATTCTTTCTGTTTTGATTTCTCTCTCTCCCTTTCTCTGTATCAATACAGAGTGTTTTCCTTTTCCCAGCAGCCCTTCATAAATATTGCAAGTCAGGGAAAGTTTCATGTTCGCTCACTTACATTATGCTTCCATACAACTTTATAAGCAGCCGGATTTGCATGCACTTTGCACTCGAAATAGACATCATCGCCTTCCTCAATATCCTCCGGATTTAGATTGGAGCCCAGGTCCAGCTGCAAGGTGGGGATGACTGCAAAGGAAGTAAGAAGAGGCGGATGAGTATTGTATTCATTTGACTAAGGCGGCGACTTAGACTGAGATTCGGAACTTGGATTCGCCCGAGAGTCCATCAAACGTAATTTACTGTTTAGGACAATCCTTCAACTTGGGCCCAAGACAGGCGTGGAAGGGGTGGGAAAAAGGGGGTTAATCCGGACTTATCCGTGATTAGTGTCGCTTCGTCTTTCTTCCATTTTCCATTCCCTTCCAGCCATGTATCTTTGCCGCTGCCCCTTCGGCTCTTTGCCACCTTCCGCTTGTTTATTATTATTTTGCACATTGTTTTTGGCAACTTTTCCCCGCTTTTCCTAGTTTCGGTCTTGGGTCTCTGTGTGCTTAGTGTTCTGGCTTTTTCTTTTCCGCTTTCTAGGGTGGCACGTTCTATAAGCAAGTTTCTTTAAGCCGATTTCGTCTTTTGCAAAGACTTGTTAATGAAAATGAAAAGTGCTTTAACACACACACAAACGGCCAGAGACTGCGAAAGAACGAACGAAGACGAATGGAAACGAGGAGGGGGAGTGGAGAAAAGGGGTGGGCCTGGGGTGGCAAGGACAATGAAGGCAGGAAGAAGAACGAGTCAAAGCAGTTTGCATAATTTAAAGAGTTTTCCCACTGCCTCAGCCTCGCTCTGTCTCCCTCAGTGTGTCTATCTTTTTTCCGCTCAACAAGTTCATTAGCGATGACTTTAAGCCGGGGACAGCCAGTACCAGAAAACTAAACAGAGAGGAAGGGGAAAAAAGGATGTACACTGGTCGAAAATATTGAAATTTTAGTTTTTAGAAAATATAATTAAATAAACAAAACTGAAGCAAAACTATTCTCTATATAAAAGATGAAAAGATTAATTAAAAAATAATTATTTTGGCATTAAAGAGTTAAGCTTAAATTATAATTTTAGTTATCAATAGTATTATTATGATATTTCCCCAATTCCCCAATTATATTCAAATAAATTGTTCTAAAAAGTTTCACTATTTTGTCCAACTGCACACTGACAGTGAGATATTCTCCGAAGGAAGCTCCAAGTGGCTGGCAGGCCACACTGTTGCGGTTGGGATGGGCTTAAGTGGTAATAACTGTCACTGGCCAAGCTGGCCAACTACGTCTGGCTAATGCATTTTATGGTCCTCCATCTCGGCGACCCCGTGCTCCATTCGTGGCGGGATTGTCCCAAAAACCAGAGGAAAAACCAAAGCAAGCCCATCCCAGTCGTAACTGCAGCTTAACGTAACGACTTTTGAGTGCCCCTGCCACATTATGTTGCAGCTGCAGCTCGATTTGTATGTGTGTCTGTGCGATTGCCAGTGTGTGGGTGCTTGGGTGTGTGTAAGGCCTGTCATTGTCTATTGCACAAAGTTGGGCGAGTCCTCGTTAGCAGCCCTTAAATTGATTCCTCTGTCCTCTCTGGCCATATAAATTACATTAGGCGGCAACTTTATTTTCCCATTTTTCGTATTTTATACCATTGCCGAGGGTAATAGAATTCTAAAGAAGAGTTTGCACTACGTCATTTTATATGAAATTTTTGAATTAAACATATATTAATTAACTTGATTGAGACTTTTTTACTGTATTTAACATACAATTTACTTTCAAAACATAAATAAGATAACCATATTTACGGCTAACTAATTAATTTTTGTTTTCTTGTTTTTATTATTATTAAAATGATGAAACTAATTTAATTTAGCTCGCAACTGAAACCTCTTGGAAATGATTTTTTCTCCTTAACCTGTTAGAGCTCCTCTCATCAAGTCGTTAATATTTTCTTTTAAATCAGCCTTGTCATTAAGTTTATTGCGGATATGACTTTAATTTCTGTTGGCAGGGCTTTTCCTGTTGATTTCATTTCGGCAGCCTAACCTGAGTTGATTGTGCAGAAAATAAGAGGCCCGGCCGCGTTGAGGTGGCAGATTAAGATATTAGAGATAACTTTTTTATGGCCCCGGCTAAATGTGATGTAATATAATGAGAAAATTATTGGCAGCGTCAACTCCAGCCTGCCCCTTCTCAACCCTGGTAGCGCCGGGCATTGCATCAACTTTTCAATTTACCCCCGACGCAAAAGGCAAACAAAGACGCGCTTAAAAAAGACACAAAATCTTTTTGGGGCCGCGGAAGGGCGGGCGGGAAATATGAAATCTCAGGAAGTGTCAGGAGAAGGAAAACTGAGCGGGGGACCAAAATATTTTAAGCACGCTATAAACATGTAAATGAGCATGGAAATTGAAATTGTTATCTAATTTTTTATATCAGCGCTCGCGCAGAAGCTGCGCCCGACTTTTTCCCACCAGGCAAGCGTACACTGGGAGAAATATGTTCTTAGAAAAAGGAAATGAATAGAGGACATTTTAACTTAATAGCTTTTAAGGATATATTTGCTCATTAAAACAATGTATTTTAAGGCAGTATTTATAACGAAACCAAACTTTTAAGAAAAGTGTAATAAGTTATAGTTATATAAGAATAAATCCAAGCTTTAACCCAACCTTAAAGCACTTTAAATTTCTCTCAGTGCTCTATCTGCAGCATCCTGGGGAAGCATCCACATCATCGCAGCAGCTACCGAAAGGAGTAAAAGTTTCAATGACATTGGGGAACAACGAGGCGGCAAGCTTTTTAGATAATAGACGTGGCAACTGTTTGCCCAAGACGCTGTCGTCACAACCAAAGGAGATGAGAGGACACGAGTCTCGGGGACTATTGAAACATTAAGGGTTCTCGTTCGTGCATATGTAAGCTATATAGGTGAGGGTGCGGGTGCGGAAGCAGGGTCCTGTGGCTTAAAGTGAGCTTTCCGGCTTGTCGCACTATAAAGAACAGTGCGCCCACAATTTTCTGCCTTTCGCCGCGCGCGGTCTTTTAATATTTTGCCATAGAAATTTTATTAACAAACTTTAGCCCCGCACATTGTTGACGCGGCCCATAAAACAAACGTTTGACATACGAGCCGGGCGAACGCAAAAAATGGAATGCATTATGTAAAGCCCGCCAATATTTGGAACAGTGCTCCCAAGTCCCCGCTCCAATCGCCAGGCCCGTCTCTATGGCATTGGTATGCAAAACAGTATTGATTCCCAAAGGGACATGGGCGATAAGCGGTTGACATAGTTTATGGGATCGCACGAGAATCAGAACGCGGCCCCATCGATGGTTTATGTGGCACTCATAAAGCAGCGGCATATGTCAAACGCGGGTGTTATTAAATCGGAATGGAATGGCGGCTGTTGTTCCTGGCACACAAAATATGCAAGGGGGAACTGAGCCGTTGACAATAGCTTCGATTGATATTAGTTCTACAAGGAAGAGTCTATGAGTTACCCAATTTGAAAAGTTAATTGCCTTGTTTAGTTGAAGGGAATAAATCTAAACAAAAGGTATTCCTCTAAACCAGGGACCGTAAATAATGATTATTTTTATTTTTCAAACATAAAAATCAACACAAT
>JAEIIL010018134.1:0-14445 GCA_018905715.1 Drosophila lini
ATTTTTGCTATATTTTATAAAGCATAAAGTAGCTCGAAAATATTTATATAATCACATGATCTTTAACCAAAAGGTTTTAGTTCTCCTAAACATAAGCAAATAATTTAGATTTCCCTATTTTAAATGCTCTTGTTTAATCTAGTGCAACTTGGCCAACAAAGTTGCTTCAACATGCAATTTATGTTCTGTTTCAATGCCAAAAAACCCATTACCACCCGCTTTGAGGTCTTTGTCGCTTTGGCCCAGACCAGGCCAGACCAGACCTGGCTAGACCATCTGTGCCCATGTCAAATCGCATCAATTTACGAGATAGAGATTGGCGTAACAGCTTCCGGTAGAGCGGGCAGAGGCCGAAAATAAAAAAGTGCAGGCCCCTAAAATAAATGCACAAACGGCTGCTGACGCTGCTGGTGATCTAAATGGTCAAAATGCAAATGCAAATCCAAATCGAAGCCAATCGAGCGTGGCGACCGAATCGGCGGATGGACCTTCAAAATGTGACGTTTGGCTTAGATTTAATTACATGGCAAAACTTTGCCTCCTATTTTTTTGTGGCCAAAATAAATAACGTGCCTGTGTGGATGAAGCCGAAAAGCCCAAATGACACTTGGAGCAATTTATGCGCGAAATTACAGGCGAAAAGGCGTCCAACGAGATGAATAAATAAATAAACAAACCGAGGAGGACAAACATCAAATAGAAAGAAAAATAGTGAGAGGGAACACACAAGCAATGTACTTTGCCAAAATATTTGCCAGCAAAGTGGCATCAATGAATTCTGCTCTGGCATTTATTTTATTTTAATTCTATTTGCCAAAAGGTAGAAATATTGTTGCTGTCAACGGCAACGAAAGGTGAAATTTTGCAGGGCGGCTGAGGAGGGCGGCGTGGGCGTCGCGTGGCGTAGACTGCATGACGATGTCTTGGCTAACATTTCGGCATTATATATATATTTTATTTTCTGCCCCCACATTAATTTAATCTGAGCTGTGTGCAACTGGGCGCGTCAGCAAACGAAGGTGGACACCTGCAAAAAAAAATATATATATATAAAAAGGGGCAGAGTGGCTGGGTGTTTCCATGCTGCATCCAATTCAATTGCCACTTTTTGCACAATAAATTAATTAAATAATTAAAGCTCAAGTTCAGAGCTGTCAGTTCCTTTCCGCCGCCTTTTGATGTCGAACGCTGAACGAGATGTGGCCGTGCACCGGACGACGATGTCGCCACCACCCAAAAGATGCACCGAAAAAAATCAAATAAAACAAGCGAAACAACTGCCTTTGGCTGTGCCACTTTCTTCGCTTCATCTGTGCCGACCAAGGGCGTTGGGACTGCCAGAGAGATGTAACCAAAAATTATGAAACAAACAAGAAAGGAAAGCAAACCAAAACTGATGACAACCAGCAGGCCATGAAGAATGACACACCGGCTGACTGACGAACAAGGTGTATGGGGAAAGGTGTTAAGATATAGAGGATACCTTAAGACCTATTAAAGAAAGGTTATACTAGGGGGTTAAGGACTGTCTAATATATTAATAGAAATATTTTGATTAATACTATTAGTAGTATTAGTAGTAGTAATATTGTTTCTAAGGTGCCCTTCTTTTATCTTTGGGATAAAATATTGATTTTTTAATAGCTTAGCATAGCTTTTTTCTGCAATTTAAAAAGAAATGTCTGATATTTTAATGTATAAAAAACCATTTAGTTATTTTTCCTAAGCATACCTAATATATTCTAACATGTTAATGCTTTAACTTTTTATATACAGAAAAGGTTAATAGTTAGTTTTTTTAAATACATCTCACCCTCATCTCAGCACTAAATTTACAAAAAATTCTCCATAATATTATAAAGTATTAATTAAAATCCCATAAATCTCTCAGCTGCCTAAAACCACAAAACCCATCGATGGTCTAACAATTGTCGATAGAATGCGGATCTGCGTAATTTGCATTTTACAATGGTTCCGGAATTAGACAGATTTGCTTGAGATTTAGGGGGTTCACAGCCCCTGGAATCGCATCTCATTTTGTTTATGTGTATTTTTGCAAAATTTGCTGGCGAATTGCACTAAATCAAATGCTCATTGTGTGAGCGATTGAGATCATAATCGATGGGGGCCAGAGGAGGAGCTGGATGAGCGTACTCGCAATTGTGGGTAGATGTTCCGTTAAATGAATGGAAATACCAGACGGCCGAGCAGGGGGGTTGGAGCGGGTGGTGCATTAGCCAATTACAGAGAAACTTACAATCGATGGGGGCAAAAATTTAGCGCTGATGTGTCTGGAATTTAATTAAAAACCAGCGAGCCCGCCAGGCAATGATGATGAAGATCTCTCTCTTTCGCATCGCAATTAATGCGATCAGCTGCAGTTTGATTTTGTGGCCCTTAATGAGCTCATTTCCGTTGGAAAATCATTTGACATTTGCTGGCGACTTCCTGCTTTTCATTCGATTTGCGCTTGCACACATTTTCATTCATAGAAAATCGTTTTCATTCAGCTTGCCCACAGATCTCCTGATCTCTTTCGACGTTTTTTTTGGCACTCTCAGCATGTGAAATGGTAATTAATGCCATGCGGGGCATTTATGGGTTAAGGCAAAAAGGGGTGTGAGTTGGGGTGTGGGGTGGTGTGGGATGGCTGCCTGGCTGGGTTGCCCACTTAGTCTCAAGCTGTGCTGGCTTCACAGTCGGTGGTTGCATCAACAGCATTGCTCATACGCCCCGTGCAACCAGCGCAACCACGAGATCATCTTCGCCAACGAATTTGGCACACTTTATGAGCCAGCAGCAGCAACAAACACCCCCAACAAATGGCAAGCAAAACAACCCAATAATTATGTTCAACTAACGAGCAGACAAAACTCGGCCAATTGCCAAAAGCCAATGCAGATGAGTTGATTATGAGCAGCGCCAAATGAGCAACACACAAAATAAATAAAATAACATTCTCTGACACAATTCGCTCGACATCAACGAGACTCTCGTCCCGGTCTGTCTCTAGAGAAAGTTTCACGTTCAAGTTTCTTTGCCTCAACCTCAACCTCAACCCCGAAAAGTAGCTACTAGTTACCAAATCCCCCACTACACAGATGCTGCAAATCTTTTAATTAAATGCCATGCCATTTGTTTATTCTGTTAATTTGTCGCTTTCCCCTCGCTCTCTTGACACATTGACGAATGTGTCTGTCTTCGCACTGTCTGCCGACTGCATCATAATTAAATTGGATGACGAAACAAAAGAACCAGACCAGAGACATGGGTCAAGTTGGAGGGCAGTGAACAGGTAGAGGAGGAGCAGGGCCAGGGCCAGGGGCAGAGCCAGGCCATGATGTCTGTCAAACAAATTGTGACGAGAGTGCCCCCAGAATATGATTTTTTAAGGAAGAGGAGACTAGAGAGCGTTGCTAGAAGATTTTTGGGCAGCTGATTAAAAGAAGCTAAGGGATTTATAGATATTTTTCTTTAACTGCAGTTTATTCTGTAATTTTTTCTTATAATTACCTCACCTCTTAAGCTCCTTTCAAAATATTTACCCCAATCTAATGTCATTAGTACTCAAAACTCTAAACTTAACTGAAATCCTTAACCAATTCCTCTTTCTCACAACCTCAATCACTGTGATTAAGTACAGTTTAGGCATCCTTGACATGAACATGACCATGTCCACGATCATTCCCTTTTAGGCCCAGCTACGCCTATTTGAGCCATAATTAAGTTAAACGTTGTCGCAATTTGCGCACCTCAAAGTCACCAAGCCCCGAGATTGATGTCGCCTTTGTTGGCCAAAGGGAGTTAACAGCCAAGAGCCCAAGACTTAAGCCAAGTAAAGGCACTTAAGGCTAAAGTTGAAGTCGTGCCCTGCCCACTGGCAAAAGGAGGAAGGAGGCTTGTTAAAGGAATGACAAAGCCGGGGCTCAGACAAATACTTATAGTAAATATGCCTGAATTATTAGCCAGCGTTTTTGTTGCGCCAATTGGACATGGACATGCCTGGGAAACAACAAACAGGAAAGCTAATGTTTTAAATTCCAGTACTAACAGGGAAAATGGGTTTCTAAATAAAGGTTTATTTTTTATTAAATTAAAACAAATAGGGTTTCAGGGAGACAGAACCTCAAAGCACTGTTAAATCTAATAGGGAACTAAAAATGCCTAATTTCAGGATATAAATTCCGGTTTCCACAGTGGCGGCGCCTAATATGCTAATTGGCTAAATCACAAACATCTCAGAAAAAAAAAGGTGCCAAAAAGCAGCGTGCGACGCCCACACACGAAGCCGCACCCACCTAAATCCCAAGTTCCCAACTCCCCAGTCATGTCAACACCTTTTCGGTGTTTCTTATTTATTTATTTATATTTTTCTTCGTTTTTTTTTTTTTGCCAGTAGCCGTGGCTGGGGGAACCTAATCGATTGTCAATGCTGCCGCCCACATCAAACGCTTCTCTACCCCCGGAACTCTCGTATGCACAAGAGATCAGCACTTGCGCCGAGGCATTCCGTAGACAAATATTTGAGCGCGTAAATGAAACTGACCAGCCGCAACAGCACTCGACTTGACCAAACGGACCAGCGCTCTCAGGCTCAGAAAACGGGCAGTCAGAGGAGTCGGTATAAAGAAAAAATAAAAAATAAATAAAAAGGCAGCCGGTCGACCAATCCAATGGCCATTCATTCACTTGTCAACGCTTTGTTTAAATACTTTGCCACTCGCATGTTGACAAGTGGTTTAAGTCGTTGATTTGTTTACACCGGCGACTCTGGCGGTATTTTAGGGGGGAGCCGAGCGGAGGGAGTTGCAACGTGGACAAGGAACTCACCAAAATGAGTCAATCAAACGATTCTACATATTTGCTTTTAGGGAAACCGAGATAAAGCCTGAATAGCAACGAAGAGGGAATGCTCTGGGCGGAGCAACTATAAAAATGGAGGGATTTTTGTAAATTAAAAATAAAAATAATAAAACCTCAGGAAATCCTTAAATTAAATTTAGCAAAATACAAAATAATACACATCACCAATTACCTTTATATATTTTTCTCCCATCACTTAATCGACCTCCGAAAATTTGCTCAATTTTCCATATTTACAAGCTATTAAGTTCGGCGTTGTGTGGGAAATTTTAACCACTTGTCTGTTTGGGGGCTACCAAAACCAAACCGGGCACTTTGATCAATGTCAAAGAGTCTGGGAAAAGGCAAAGAGAGAGGGAAAGGAGTCACTGAAAGTCCATTGAGGCCTATAACGACACCCATACCAGGACAAGTCAGGCGCACACACAGATACTGAAAGCAAAATAAAGATACGTTGCCAAGTGTTGTTTTAGACTGGTCGTGGTATATGGTGTGGTATATGATGCAGAGAACAAAATTATATGGAATATATTAAGATCAAAGAAAGTTAAAATAATATAAATATAATAAAATACTCTTTAGGATCGTCGTAAAGTGAGGGAGAGTCCGCCAAAATGCTGTATTTCTTTGTTTAGTTTTGTCTTTATTTTATTTTATTTATTTTATATATAACTCTTTAGAATCTGAATAATATTAACTAAATATTGAGTATTATTAATATATTCTTTAATATAATATTAGTAAGATTTCTAGGACAAGGAATTAATATTTCTCTCCTTCTGCAAAACATAAAAACCTCCACAACTTCTTTAATTTCTATATTTTTTTTTTTTGAAAAATATTTCTTCAACAAATTTCTCTCTGTGCTTGGTATGGGATGCGAGGGACTGGGAATGGGAATGGGGATGGGTAGAGGGACCTGAGAGACCTGAAGTTGTGCTGGCTCCTTTTCATGTTTGCCGACAACTTCGCTGCTGCCGAGTTCGCTGCCAAGTAAACTTCAGTTCAACTTCAAAAACCAAAAAGTGTCGAACGATCGGTTGCTCCACTCTCTGTGCGGCTATTTTCCGCTTAACAAAAATCTCCTCAATGTTTTTTTTTTTTCTTTCCTTTTTTGTGTTGTGTGTGTGTGTTTGGTGGTGGTGGCAACTTGTGCGGTTGAAAGGTGTTTGAGTTCTTTAGATCTCTCCAGTCATCAACGCAACGCAACGCCGAGACGTCATCATCATCAAAGCAGCAATAACATCGCAGAGTAGCAGCATCCCAGATGAAGATCGCCGATCGATGAAGATGATCATTGTGATTTGAACTTCAATTGTTTTACTTTGTTTACCATCGCTGTCTATCATTTGAAGTTTGTAGTTTGTGTTTGGCGATGGCTTTTGTTGCCTTTGGAGTTAATATTTTCGTTAAGTACTCGTGCGTGTGTTTGCTCTATTCGTTATTTTGATTTTTTTCTTTTTTCATTTTTTTCATTATGCGGCTATTAAGTTGTCATAATCTCCACGAGTGTGTGTGTATATCAGAGGGAACTGCTGCAACAGGCCAGGTGGCAAGTGGAGCAACCCAGGTGGGCATCGATAATGGGATTCTGAAGCATTTCAAGTGGTTTATCTACTTACAAACTGTGTACCAGTGTGTTCTCTGGGAAAATTTGGAGCACACCACAATTGGGTTATCAGATGATACTTATGATGGAGGCGGAATGATGGGAATTATACGAAAATATAGTTGTTTAAACAAAAAAAATATTTAAAATAAGGAGATCAAGCGATTATATTTATATAGAAATTTTTAATAAGTGTTGTGTATCATTTAATAAAAAGAATACTCCAATTGAATTTTTTTAAATATAAAATCAGTTTAAGAAAATTCCAAAAATTTCTTCCACCTCCCAAAGAATATTTCTTTAATTTACCGCTTCAATCTTCAAAGATTCTGTAAAATTCTTAATTTATACCTGAGACAACAAGAACCAAGCCACATATCATCCAGTTATTAGCATATTTGTTGGCTTGGCTTGCACTTAATTACAAGTGTGGCGCCAGCCAAGGCGTTCATTAATTATAGATTTATTTATTTATTTATGCTGCTTAGCCGAAACTTTTCCACGTTTATTTTCCTTGAATGCCAAAATAAAAACAACAAAAATTTTAAAAGATGAACTCAATTTTTGCTGCTGTCATAAGCGGCGTATACGTAATGGCCACAACGAAGAGGTCCTCCTTAACCATTTGTTTATTATTTTTAAAATGCAAAGCTTTGGCAAAAGTCAATCAATAAAGTATCACCCTTAATACCCGCACCCAGTTTTCTAAGTTTTTTTTTTTTTGTAATTTTTTCCAATCGATGCAATTTTCGTTTTCATTTTGAATGCCATTTGCCGGCTGCTGGCGGCGGCGTTAAAATTTAATTTAGGTGGAAAATTAATAATTACCCAACAATGTGGGTGCAGTTGAGCATACATACGAGTGTGTGTCCGTGTGTATACCTTGTGTATATATATATATATATTGCTATATGGAGATTGACTTCTCAGCACTCGGAAGCTGCGGCCACTGGAAAAACTGTTTCTCGCTCGCTCGCAGCCTTTGCCGCTGATTTATGTTTTTCCATTTCAGATTTATGACTTTTTAATAGCTCAATCGCTCGGCTTTTCGCTTTTTTTCACATTGCACATTCGCGTGAAATTTACTTTGGCTGTGTGTTGTTCGTGAACTTTGCGCCGATTGTTCCAGTTGTGTGGAAAGTGTGTTTCTGCCTGACTGAAGATCCCGCCGATCCCCGGGTAAATAAAGCATTTAATAGGGCCTGCTGCTGCTTTAGCCTCCAGCACTGATTGATCGATTTGTCCATCATTGCGAATTCCAATTGGATACTTGGCACACGGAGCCATAAAAGTGAGAGGGGGCTCACCACACAGCTGAGTCAGTCTAAAAATACTAGAAACCTATGGCCCAAAGTTTCGGCAAACTTCAAAATGTGAGAAATACTCGAGGATTATTCATCGATGACAAAGTGTTTGGGGCCAGAAACAAACCCTTCAGGGAATATAATAAGTCATAGATAGACGAAAACGTGATTACTTATCGGGTATTGTGACGACATTATAGATCATTCGTGTGGGTTAAGGTGTGTCTTAGTTGGGGCACTGATTTGCAATGCATTTCTGAAGGGAATTAGTCAGAGTTTAAGATACTTTGCTTGAAGGAAAATTGAATTAATTCCTTTATTTTATACTTTGTGGTATAAAGTAATTTCTAATAGTTTAAATATATTAATTTTCCTAAAATTCCAAGAATTCATAGACCCCTTTCTCTCTCTTTTTCCAGGGCTGAGGGCACCAACATCCTTCTGGATCCCAATCTAATGTGCAAAAAGACACGTCGCCTGCGCGGCAAGTTGGACGAAATCTGCCGGCACGACTCGGCCCTGCTCAAAGAGATCATCATCAATGGCATCAACCTGGGCTTCCGCGAATGCGAGTTCCAATTCCGCAATCGCCGCTGGAACTGCACTGTTCTGCGCAAGAGCATGAGGAAAATCTTAATGCGCGGTAAGTAGTAGTTTTTCCAGGAGGACTAACTAGACTTAAGGCTTTATTATGCAGGCAGGCTGTCAACACTTTCAGTGAGTCACAGGGGAAAGCCAGGTGGAGATGCTATCGCGAGGCTAAGCCGGCTAATTACAACTCATCGTTGCACGCCCCGTTTACTTTTATTTTATTTTTATTTTACCTTTTTTTTTTTGGGGTTGTCATGGGCCTTGCAGAAGAGACCGCAGGCATCATCCATCAAGTTGCATAATAAAAATGCAGCGACCCGCGCTGATGAATAGCGCCTGAAATGAGCCTACAAAGCTGTCAATTTTAATAAATTATTGCACAGGAAAAGTGGCAGGCAGAAGGAGGTTTGGATACTCCTCAATCTCTGCACTTTAATGACAACAATGCGCAAACAAAACACATACCAAACGTTGGTGTTGTGTGTGCCATAAATTCCGAAAGAGTAACCACCAAAATTTCCCCCTTTTTGCTCGGATTAAAGCCTTGCCCTGTCAACCTGTCAGCGAAAAATAAATATAAAAAATAAAATCCCTCATGTAACACTCTGTTTGGGTATGGCTCAAGATGTATCACCTGTCGTGTGGTAAAGAGAACCTCCACTTCACCTTCCAGAGCGCATTGCAAGCTCGTATGCAAATTAAAATTGCGATTCGGATTTCGAGTTCGTTTTCGCTTTCATTAAACGTGACACTGTCAACACAGGTCCGCGAGTCCCTGTGCGATTTGTGATTTGCATAGAGCAGCGTTCGGTGCCCCGATCGTTGATCGGTGATCGGTGATTGGTGATCGCTAATCGAACAAGCAATAAATCATTTTGTCGCCCTGCCTGACAAATTAAAATCCATCAGGCGACACATGCTGACAACACTAATGATTGAGGATTGATTGAACGTGGGGCTAATTTATGGAATGTGATGGACAGAGTTATGCTTTTAGGCAAGAGAATTATGTTATAAGTATATTGAGGAGGAGCAAAAGCGATTAATTTAGAAGGAAAAATAATAATAATTCATTAATAAAGTCAAGAAATATTATGAAAAATTATTGAAATTCAATTTAAGATTTGTATTTGTTAAGATAAATGAAAACCTGGAAGTTTTTAGATATTTATTCAGCACTCTTTGCTTTTTATTGATTCTAGGCAATACAAAAGGTTTAAAAATATATTTTTTAAAATTTTTTAAATAAAAGTTTCTTACAAAACATCAAACATGTAAAAGAATGGACAAAATCTAGATACTTATCAGACTTTCTATGCTATTAAATGTAAAATAGTTTACGTTTTTTAGATATTTTTTGAAACTCTTGTTGTCTTAATCATAAAATTTAAGGGTTTAAAAATCATTAAGAATAAAATACAAATATAAAATATAAATTTTCCAAGTATTTACTATTTTTTCATATTTATCCAATATATTTTTCTAACCAGATTCCCGGGAGACGGGTTTCGTAAACGCCATCACAGCCGCCGGCGTGACCTATGCAGTGACCAAAGCCTGTACAATGGGTCAGCTGGTGGAGTGTTCCTGCGACAAGGCTCATATGCGACGTAATGGCGGTCAGCCGGTAATGGTCACTGCTGCCACTGCAGAGGCCACCTTGGAGCGACAGCAACAGGCGGCATTGCTGCGCCAGCAGTTGCCCCTGCAGGATCAGCCGCATCCTCAGCACCAGCGATTGAATCGCCTTAACAACCTGACGGATATATCTCCGCTGGAGCACAGAAACGGACGAAATCGGAGGCCTGGCGGGGGTAGGCGAGGGCGTCGCAAGTTCTGGGACAACATCAAGTTCCCCGATGGACAATGGGAATGGGGTGGTTGCAGTGACAATGTGAACTTTGGCCTACGCCATTCAAGGGTTTTCCTAGATGCCAAGCAGCGGCAGAGGAGAAGTGATCTGGGGACACTGGTCAAGTTGCACAACAATAATGCGGGGAGATTAGTGAGTTTAAAAAGATATTTTTTTTAATTATATAATATATAGAAATATTAAAAATAAATTAAAAAGAAACCTAGCCAAAATAACAAAAGCATCTCGATCTCCTATACTTACTTCCAGGCCATTCGGGATGCCATGCGTCTGGAGTGCAAATGCCACGGCCTCTCGGGCTCCTGCACGGTGAAGACCTGCTGGCTGAAGATGCCTCCCTTCCGGGAGGTGGCCGGACGCCTGCGGGATCGCTATGACAGCGCTCGCAAGGTGGCGTTGCGCAACGATGGCAACAGCTTCATGCCGGAAAATCCGCGTGCGAGACCGGCAAATAAATACCAGCTAGTATTTGCGGATGAATCGCCCGACTTTTGTGCGGCAAATCCAAAAACGGGAGCTTTGGGCACCCAGGGCAGGGAGTGCAATGTAACCAGTCTGGGATCCGATCGATGCGATCGGTTGTGCTGCAATCGAGGACACACCCGGCGAATCGTCGAGGAGCAAACCAACTGCAAGTGCGTCTTCAAGTGGTGCTGCGAGGTGACCTGCGAAAAGTGCCTGGAGCATCGAGCGGTCAATACGTGCCTTTGATTGATCAAATCAAAAATTATTATATGTATTATTTTTCTTTCGGTTTAGTCAGGAATATAGAATTTTGAAAGCTTTCCATTTCGCGTGATAGAAAAAACACACACACACACACTTACACAGAGAAAACGTTTTAAGTATTAACTAACAAGTAAACACGAGTATCTCTAATCTTTTAGCTAGTTGTAAATACAAATTAAAATACACACAGAAAAAAGCACATAAACATGCCTACGTTATATCATATTCATATGCAATTCATGTAAGCTTTGTAAATAGTTGTAATAAAAACAGATGGAAAAAAAACTGAAGAACTAAAAGTTTATAATTGTTATTTTCACATTTAAGGGGTAAGTTGTTTTGACATTTTTGTTATATAAAATTTCTTTATTTCCAAGTTTTCTAAATTTTTAATTTTTTAATATTTTTTCCCAACTTCACTCACGAAATTTCCACCCTTTTTCAGTTACAACAACCTCCGTCTTGTCATCCAATTAATTGCAAACAAATTGAATTTCAAATAACCAGATTGTGTCTACAACAAAATTATATGCTAAACGGAAATGTATTTCAAATCGATTCGCCCATTGATTGAAATCTGCATAAATGATTAAACGTAAATTAATGAAGACAAACCACAACAACACACAAATCGATTGAACAGACGGCAGAAAGAAACAAGTTCCCAGTTTCATTCAAGTGTATCTATATCTATCTTTGGACATAGTCATTCCGTTGACTTTCCCATAAATTAACACAATTTTATTGTTGTCGACACGAGATAAAAATCTATAGAAATTTGCCTAAACAGCAAACAAAAGCCACAAAAAAACACAAATGCAAAACGCATTTTGAACAGAATGAAAATTGATTTGCCCATTGTGCATAAATTACGATTCACAGACCGACAGACAGACAGACAGATCGATCGATCGAGCGCCATCGATCTTTGGCTGCATAAATTAAGAAATCAAATCGATGTCGCTAAATGCATGTAATTAAATGAATATCATATATTGTGATGTGAGTTTGTGAACAACAGAAGCAGAAGCATTATAGAGGTTAAGCTTATCAAGGGAATTTTTAATTTTGTGCCGGCTTAAATGCAGAAAAAGTGGCCAGAAGAAGATGGTAATTAATGGGCTAAAAGGTTTTGTGTGTTTTTTATATATTTTTCAAAAGAGTGGGTGGGATTTGAGAGAAATTTTCCAGGGAGAAAAGAGTTTAAAATCTTTACAAAATATAAAAAATAAAAATACATCATCTAATTAGAGATTCTTTTAGATATTCTTATTTTGAACTTATTGATGTACAGAAAAATTTTAAAATTCTATGAGTTCAATGAGAATTTTATTTATAATATATCCAAGACTTATAGTAGACATAAAACTTAATTTTATATATTTTTAGAGCTGTGATAAAATAGCAAATATATTTATTTTCAAATTATTTCTTTACAAGATTTTAATAATCCTTTTCCACATTCTCTTATAAACTCCAAACTCTAGAACCTAATGGTGAGCTTAACCTATCCATCTCACCAGAGAATGAATTCCCGAGTATTATCCCACTCAAAGACCAATCCATTTGCCTACTTGGACAACTGATTGTCCCCCTGTGTGTGTGTCTCTTCGGTGGTTTATTATTTTGGGGCAGCATTCAGAGGAGACAAGCCCATGCCGTCGCGATAAGATACCTCCAGCAAGATCGGCGGCAACAGCAACAACTAATTAACAATCGCATTCATTTTATTTATCGTACAAATGCAAACCGCTTGACTTCCAAAAAAACAACAACAAAATAAAAAACAAAAGACAAAAAACTGTATCTGCGTGCATTTATAAAGCCCCCGACGTTGTGGGATACGGGAATTGGGCCCGAGATCGGGATTGGGATTGGGATTGGAATTGGAAGTGGAATCTTCTTGGCCCGCTCTGGCCTGGCTTTGGTTCACTTGACTGAACAAAATGTACGTTGAGATATATATATGGGGAGTATGTATCGCATCGCTTCTTCTCCTCCGCCGGCGCGTTGTTTTTCCAGATTCCAGTGGCTTTATCTTGGGCGCGTTAATGAGATTTGCTTGTATCTGAAGCCATTCGGTAGATGCGTATCAGTGGATTTCAATTAATTGTGGCGACGCTTATTAGTCATCCATCTAACAAACTAAACACGAGGCTGGCGCTACCTTCAGCCTTTCGGATCGCCACCATTATTTCACTTCTAGAGAGTGCCATTGACCTCGGACTGACCTTGGCCCTTGCGGCTATCGAAGGGGTCTTTGCTTCATTTTTCTTTTATTTGTGGTAAGTTTGTTAATGAAAAATGCATATTTATGCAGATTTTTTTAATTGTGGAAATAATTATAAGCTAATTTAAATGGCTTATATGGGTAAATTGTCATCGTTATTTATTTTAAATTAATTAATTTTAATGTATATTTATTTATAATATTTTATAAAGATTTTTAAAAACATCCTTCCAATACGAAATCGATAAAAAATTCTTATAAAACTCAATAAACAATATTTTCAAAAATGTATTTACTTCTTAAGTTTTCGGTATTTTATTAAATAATATTTTTAAATTATTTCTTAAATCATATAAAAATTGTGTACAAGTAAAGCGGCTAATTTCCTTTCAACTGGCGCCTAAAATGGCGCCCCATCATATCAATCTGATATATACGGAATATATAAATGTACATATATATAGACCCACAGCTAATGGCTTAATTTGGAGGTGTACATATCGAAAGACGATCGGACGATCCTCGAAGATCAAACTGCAGGAACACCATTTTAGCCAAATTGCAGTTCTTGGCCAGTTTCTTGAAAGGAGAAGAAGCGGCGGCGGCGGCGGCAGCAACAACAAACAAACGACAGACGGGGCGCTACAACAATAAAGGAGAACAACTATTAAGACCGCTTGAACGCCTGTCCGGGATCCAAACAACAACAACAACAAGAACAACAGCAAACGGCAACGAAAAACTACAGAAACAAAACCTGAAACATGAAATTCCTGCGTAATTTGTAAGGAAAGGCGTGAAGAACACCAACGAAGGCAACACCTTAATTAATGTTATTAAAATGGAACGAACGAACGACCGGCCAGCCGATGGACCTGGAACCCGGGAACCGGGAACAGGGAGCCCGGAGAACCTGCAGCCTGGACCTCAGCCTGGGTCCAGCGAGACCTACATATGTATGTCTGTCTGTATATAGCCACGTATATCCACAAAAAAAGACAACCCAAAGAAGTGGAAGAAAAGAAGGCAAGCGTAAAAGAATGTGGCAAATGGGGGAAAGGGAGTAAAGGAAGAAGCAAAGAGGGTCGATCGTTCATGGAGAATCCCTTGGTTAGGTTTGGGTTTAGGGTTTAGAATGAATTAGGATTTGTTTTAAAAAATGTTGAAATATACAATTTTAAACTTTTAAAATATATTTTTATAATTTTAAAAATATTTTTATTTATTTCTTTATTTATTTTTCTAA
>JAEIIL010018145.1:0-16514 GCA_018905715.1 Drosophila lini
ATCCCTCTATTATTTATTATATTTATTTTTTAAAGATCTTCCAAGATTCTCCTTTCTAAAAATCTCTATAACCAAAAGGGTATCTAAACATGGGCTTGCCAGTCTTAGCTTTCCTTTCCTCCAAAAATGTGTGCACGCTTTTCTCGGCTTTTCTTTTACTTTCTTTCAGGCGCAGTTCGATGGGTAATTATTCGCTGAACAACGAGACATGGCCAAGAACTGGATAAGTTTCCTATATGATTATATCTCTATCTCTTTTTACTGCGTGGGAACTTTTTGTGACTTTGTCTTTTG
The DNA here is from genome assembly GCA_018905715.1 of Drosophila lini. NCBI lineage: Eukaryota > Metazoa > Arthropoda > Insecta > Diptera > Drosophilidae > Drosophila > Drosophila lini. Next base: position 295 of record JAEIIL010018145.1, read on the forward strand.
TCTTGTATTTTTTTTTTTTTTCCACTTTTCCACATTTTTCTCTGTTTGGTTTTTTGCTGCACTTGCTTTTCCTGCTTTTAGGGCAATTATTTTTATGCCGGCTCAGGGGGATTTTTTTTATTTTCTGTTTCATATTGTCCTCAAGGTTGTTTCTGGTTATTCTTGTACTTCTGGTTGAGTTGGCCAACACAACTTACCAACATTGTGGAAACCAGGCAGGTGGCTTATGACCTTCATAGGTTAAAACACTCAAGGGTCGGAACCTGCTTCATTGTGGAATCAAGCGTTTTCTGTGCCATGTCAGGTGTTTTTAGTTATTGCAATTTGTTTTGTAATTATTCAACATGAAAGGGGAGAAATAAATATAAATTAATCTTTAAAATATATACAAATATATATCAATATATCTTATAGCACTTTTTCTCCCTATCCCAACATCTATCCCTAGTTCAAAATCAAAAGTTGTGCAACAAATGAAAGTGTTTGCGGAACTTTTACCCACCCTGAACTAAGACTGTTTTAAACGGGTCTAAAACAGTCATCATCATCGTCTGCTTATGTGGCTTACATAAGCACCGATCGTTGGCGATTAGTGCATTATAAATATTGTATAGTTAAGCTATAGTAGCTCCTATTATGGGGCGTATGATTTAAATGCCGCTTATGCAGCTGACAGGCGACAGTTCCCTCCACATTTCTCTCATTGTGCGGACAACAAAAAGCCATCTAATGAATGGCAGCCACTGGCAAAGTATTTGTATTTACTTTGAATTGAACGCAGCTAATGATAAGCTTCCTCATTTGTACCCGGGCATGTAAATTTGCCTACGAATCGGACTTGAAACTGGGTGAAATTCGTTGACCATATTGAATAGAATATCTTGCTTAGAAAGTTCAACTTTTGCCCGGGCCATAAATTATTTAGTTGTATAACTAAATGCGAGAAATTTGTCGATTTTGGTAAAAACCAAGCTCACTTGTGTTTTCCGTTTTTTATATATTTTTTGTGTTTTTTTTTTTCGCTACATGTTTGGTGTCGTGGAATGCCTGGAATGGGTGAGGAAAACTGCTGACTGGTCGCCGCCACCTTTATGGGTGGGCCAGTTACATATCTCACTTGCACTTGGTTTGACTTTTTAATTTATTTACACATGTTTTGGGTTCAATAAACCGAGAGTCACAGTAAAACCCGCCGAAGATGACCAAAACAAATGCCTTGCTGGGCCGAAACCAGTTCCCAAGTCGCAAATCCAATGACTGGACAAACCTCTACACCAACCCATCCATCCATCCAGTTGAGAAACTGATAAAGAAAATAATAAATAAATAAATAAAATACTTTTATATGCATTTATCAGTGCAATCCAGAGAGGGGGCCTTTGGTGGCGGAGCAGGAAATCCCTGCATGGGCATAAATTTATGGAATTTACATGCCGGATTCCTATGCCAGAACGGATGCCAGCGCCATACTCTGCAAATGAGCAGCAAATCACAAAAGTTGTATACTTTTTGTTCTATATTTTTTTGTTTATATGAGGAAGCAAATAGTATACATTGTATTCAAATGGTATCAGCTCCGAAAAAGGGGCCAGCCAGAAAATGTTTGCAAAAAAGGCGACGGAAATAGTTGATAAACAATATTATTGAAATATTATTAAGCTAAATACTATGTATAAAATTATATATAGTACTTGTATAAACCTCTTTGAGTAATTGTTTTTCAATTAAAATAAATAGGTTAGTTTGAAATCAAACCTATAATTAAGCCAACATAAATGCAGTCTCCTCTAAACTTCCTTTACTGCCTCTAAAGCACTTTCAAAGCTTTTAAAATCTTAACAAAATGTCCATAAAAACCCCACTTGAATAGTTTTAGTTTTCTGCTACCAATCGAAAATCACTTGAAAAAAAAACTATTCTCGTGTAGGTCAAAAGTTCATCAGACACAGACACAACAAGAAAGGCAAATCATATGCAATATAGACTTTAGGCTAAATTTAGTCACAATTTTTCCATGCAAATCAGGAAGGGAGGAACGCCTCGACCACTTTAATGGTTTCCACTTCAAAGTGAAATCTAAATGAGCCGGGCCAACATTCCGTGACCCTTTTCTGGTCGAGTCTATATAGCTGATATAGGAATATGTATATATATATATATATTCGAAGGCATCTTCTGCTGCATTGTTGCAATTTCAATTGATAAGCGGAATACCGCCGCCGATTCAAGTGACATATAAGACATGCCAGGGCCAATTGCTCTGGCAAAATCAATGAAAGTCAAGCCTTCTTCATTTTCAGGAGGGGAATTCAGTGATGAGGGGTTTCATTTAAAGGGGGAGGAGGTGTGATTGCCATTGCCACTTGAGGCCTGGCCAGTGTTTCACTCAAATATGCATAAATCGTCACGTTTTGCCTGCCGTGGCGCCTCAAACCGCTAACTTCAAATTAAAACTGACTGTAGGCTAGGTAGTGATCAGTGCTGGCGGAATTGAAAGGCTAAAAACAGAAAAAAAATAGCTAAAAATCTCTATTAAATTTTAATAAATTTAAATACGTTTATTACATCGAATTTTCACACTTTATAAATTAAAGAAAAGTTTCATAAATTTCTTTGATTTGGAAATTCCCAAAACATTACTCTTATTATATCACATTTTCCACACTTTACAACTAAAACCATCTAAAAACCATTAACACGAGACACGAACCTGGTGGTCATTGATCGTCAGATGAATCTCTGGGGAATCTCTGGGGATTTTCACGCCTTGGTAGACCAGTTCAGCTTGATGGGATCCTTCACCGCGAATTTGCGTGTCCAGCGATCGACCACCGTGGCGTTGCATTTTTCAGTTTTTGAAATTTGGCTTTTTATTTAGCATTTAGCCACAGAAAAAAACCCACAAAATATTGTACATTGTTTGGCCAACTTTCTCGTCAAATTGATTTGGTAATTGGCCGATCGCTGAAGTTTACCCTTTTGCGTAATGCCCGTGCACTTGTCGTGTGCTTGTTGCTGTAGGTGTAGTTTGTACCTGTAGTTTGGATCTTTTTTTTGTTTTTGTATTTTGTGTACAAGCTTGTCGCCGGTTTTGGGTTTTAATTACATAACTAAAAAGCGGCGTCGTCGTCGTCTTCGTCTGGCAATTTGCATGCGTGCGTGCCAAGAGGCGAAATGGAGGAGCCGCAGGAAAAGGCCCGGACCTGAGCACACAATGGAAAATGGAAAATGCTTTTCACCCAAACCCAAACCAAAAGCTGGCCAAGTGGGCGAGTGCATTGACATTGCCGCTTTTACTTGAAGGGGCAGGTACTTATGTGGGCGTGGCCGGGCATGAAGTGCATTTGAGTGGGATCAGGGCCAAAGCCAAGGCTTGATTTGATGACCATTGATTTATTTTTGATTTTAAAGAAAGATTTCAAGCTTCAAATTGTGACAATACATTTCTATAAAAAAGAAAGGTTTTTTATATATATTTTTCTATATTCTTACTTTGTCTGCTAATTTAAGGAATTAATAATTGATAACCTTTAAAATTTCCCATATGAAAAACTTTACCTTTTACATTTATTTTAAAGTAAGAACCTAAAAGCTTACACCTTCCCCAATATTAATGTTCAACCCATGACAATAATTTTACCAATTTCCCCTACATATGCGCAGTTAACCTTTGTTAACCCGAGTTTTTTAGGGCCTTTCCCATGACCTGTCGCTTCCTGCCAAGAACCAAGCCCTAAAATAAAAGAGAAAACCAGAACCCACACACCTTGAGTTTCAGGAAAGCTATAAAATGACAGCACAATCGCCTGAAATGGATATGGCCAAAACGGAAGTGGCACTTTAACCCACTCTGACCATGTCATAAGGGGTTGGGTTAGGTTGTATCTTGATCATCTTGTGGCAAAAACTAAGACGCAAAAGCTGAAAATATCCACAAATGACTGCAAAATGCTAAAATGTTTAGAATGTTTAAACGAAATGAATTTGTTTATGCCGGGTGGCAGACATGGAAGATATCATTACAGGGAGCGCGGGGCCAGAAGGAGGCGTTGGCATCCGCTCTTTGTAATGCGGTCAAGGTCTCTACTCTGTGGGGGCAGATAAATACCCAGAGGAGGAGGTCTCTCTTCTCACACCACCCATCACAAAGTGGAAATAAATTTATGGCGTGCGTAGTACCGATAAATCTCTCAAAAACCGCCTGCATATTCCATCGGGCATCGGGAATGGATAACACATTCGTGGGGCATTACTTTTTTTGGGTTGTCTATTTATAGCGACGGCGCTCTGCTTTTACAAGTGGCGCGCATAAATTAGCAAACAAAAAAATTAAGAAAACTGAATATTTATACAAATTTTTCTGTCTTTTCCAGAACAAGCCCATGGTGGTGGAGCCGATCGACTTTGAAGCCTTTATAGCCAAAAATAAAACAGTTATCCAGAATGATCCCCAGAGGGAGCTGCTCATCTATCCCGCTGACGATGTCTCCGTGAGTAGAGAAAATATATTTTTTTAAAGGTGTTTTGTGGAAGCAAAAGAAACAAAGAATTTTAAAATGAGTTCATGAAACGAAAGATATTTAAATTGTTATTGATTTTAAGAGGTTTTTAATACATGTAAACTTTAAAGTGATTTTTAAATCGTTGCTACTTTTATTAATATTTTTATTTTCTTCTTCCAAAAATATAATATTTATTTTAACTCCATATTTAAACAATTTCTTTCATATAAACGTTTCCACAATTAACCTTTTGTTAATTTTCCATTGCAATCCATATCAATATTTATTGCTTTCTTAACTCTCCAGGAGATCATCATGCCCCGCAAGCAACGCACCAATGCCAAGTCCGTGGCCGATCGCTTCGAGCCCCCCAACGAAGCGATTGTCTGTCCCCTACATGGTCCCTCAATAATTGGCAACGGAAATGGCCACAGTCAGGTGAGCCGGCAGGGCAGCATTCAGTCGAATGGTAGCCTCCACAATGGCACCTCCAATGGTAACGGACACAGCAGCAGCAGTAACAGCAGTCTGTCCAACTCCAACGGTCATGGCCAACTATCCAGGAAGAGCTCACAATGCTCGAATGGTTCCTCCAGTCACAAAGACTCCTCCTATGAGTCGGCATTGTCCTCGATCACACTTCGTTCCCATCTGGCCCAGCCCGAGGAGGTGGATGAGTATGCGGATGATGGACATGGTGAGGATATGGTGGATGGTCAGGCTATACATGGATCCAGAGCGGAATGCACGCGCTTCACACGACAGGCTCTGTACACCTACAGGGCCAAGAATCATTTGATTCATTACAAATACAATGCCTACGGTGGGAATTGTCATGATCTGCCGAGGTAAATATTTAATTAAATGTTTTCTTGATAAAGAATATCTTAACTAAATCAAATCTCTTAGCATTTCCCCCGCCGAGGAGCTCCTGGAGGAGGTTTATGAGATCGATGCCGATCAGGATCGCATTGATGAGCAGATGACTCGCTCTCAGGCGGACACCATCACCAAGCAGGGATATCTTCTCAAAGGACCCGATTCGGCTTCGGATCGTATGTTTGCCAATATTGGCAACAAGTCCTTTAAGCGTCGCTACTGCTATTTGCGGCAGGAGATTGATGGCACCTATATCTTGGAGCTGCACAAAGACGAGAAGCAGGGCGAGGCCAAGGCCACCATAGTCATGGACTTTTGCACAGAGGTGGTGCAGGTGAGTGGCACCAGAAATTTCTTAAATTATAAATATATCAAAGATGTCCCTTCCAGAATCCCAAACGTGGCCGCTATTGCTTTGAGCTCCGCATGACTGCGGGCCATAAGTCCTTCACCCTGGCCGCCGAAAACGAGCAGGACTTCAAGGATTGGCTTAGCAAGCTCTCCTCAGTTTTGGCTCAGAATCGTGCCCAGGAAGAGAAACGAAATGCCTCGCTGGAGCGACAGCCTTCGGTTAATTCCAACCCCGGACCTCAGCTCCAGGCTCCAAACGTAGAACCTCAAACCTTTGGCACCCTTAAAGGCTTGGATCAGTCGCTGCATCCGCAGCTAATGAAATACGGCAGGGAGACAGATCACTCAATAGCCTTGGCCAGGAGAGAGCAGCGTCGTCGGCTGTTTGCCTGCTATCAGTCCCCAGCCAAGTCCAGTGGCAGTGACAATGTCGAGCAGTATCGAGAGCACTTTGGCACGCGTCTCCTGCTAACCTGCCACAATCTACGCTTTCGACTGCAGTGTATGCCCCAGGAGGAGGGAGCTTCTGCGAGCGAGCAGCAAGTGGAGCCCTACATCACCAGTTTGGCTTTGTACGATGCCAAAGCAAACCGGAAGTTGAGCGAGAATTTCTACTTCAATGTGAATGAGCCCTGGGCGGCCCAACTCCTACCGAATACCCCAGTTCCTTCGTCTGTTGCTGGCTGTGCGGTTCCCAGAAAATCAGCAGATGGCGATGAGAGAAGCACTGGCTCTCAGGCACCTCACTCCTTGTTCGATGGGGTTTCCGCAGAGTTGCTACGATCGAATCGCCAGCAATTTCAGCAGCTGAAACAGTGCCTGCTTTCGGTGACCTCTCCACATGCGGATATATATTTGGTAAATAATCAAAATATATATTTTAAAAAATTCAAATAAATATTTGTTGATCATATTTTCAGGTGGTGCGAGTGGAGAAACTCCTGCAATGCGGCATAGCCCAGGCAGCTGAACCCTATCTCAAGGCTGGCAAGGATCCCAAGTTGGGCCAGAAGGTCTACAAGGCTGCCAAGAGTTGTGCCCAGCACATAGGTCACTATAGACAGCCCTTTGCCTGGGCAGCACGGCCTCTATTCAAGCAGTACAGCCATGATCTGGATGTAGATCCGCACAAAGAGTTTGAATTCAGTCCCATTTACCGTCAGGAATTACCCAAACTGAAGGATGAGGAGCTGCTAAAGCTTCTGGTGGACTACCGCAAGCCAGAGAAGCTGAGCAAACTCACTATTATACCGGGTAGCCTGAAGATGCAGATGCAGTTTCTGGACCAAACCACACCCCAGTGTGGCCTGAGTAAATCCCTGGCCCCGTTGTCCACCTTTAGCCCGAATTCCAAGCACTCACCCACCATAGAGGTGGCCGAATTCCAGAGTCAGAGCGAGCGAGAGGCTCATCCTTACACCAGTTTCTGCAATCACCTCTACGTATATCCTTTGAGTTTGCAATTTGATAGCCAGAAGCTGTTTTCGCGGGCTAGGAACATCACCGTGGTGGTGGAGCTCAGGGACAGCGATGGGGAGTACAGCAAGCCACTCAAATGCATCTATGGTCGTCCTGGCCAGGATCTGCTGGTATCCCAGATAGCCTGCCCGGTGCTGCATCATAATGTGACACCCACGTGGTATGAGGAGATCAAGCTGCGTCTTCCCTTGGGCTTATTTCCGGAGCATCATCTGCTCTTTTCCTTCTACCATGTGTCGTGTAATCTGAGCAAGAAACGGGATGCAAATGCTGCGTTTGAGACGCCCATAGGGTATGCCTGGCTGCCGTTGCTACAGAAGAATAGGATTTGCCTGGAGGAGCAGCAGCTGCCGGTGGCAGCCACCTTACCAGTGGGATACCTCTCCATTCAGCCCTTGGGATGGGGCAAGGGGGTAAGTTTTAGACGTTGTGTGCTTTGCCAAGGCCGATTGTTCATCAACTCATGCAAATGATCTTTGTTTTGTCTCTTATCCAACACTCACCTCATCCACCCATCCCCCCATTGGCTTGCCAACTAACCTGTGTGTGCTCTCTCTCTTTCCGTGTTTTTTTTCTTCTGTCTCCGCACTCAACCGCATGCTTAACTGCACCCCACCAACCACCCACCTCCCCTGGCTACGCCTACAAACCCTTACAATTTCTCAGCAGAACTGCGGTCCGGACATCCAGTGGATAGACAATCAGAGGAATCTCTATACGGTGGGGCTAAGACTGGACTCCACGGTTCTAACGGCGGACCAGCACTTGCACAACTTCTTTGGACACTGTGAGCGACTCCTGGAGGGTGGCAAGACGGGAGCTGTGCCAGCGGAAACGGAAACTTGCAAGATCCTTAAGGCAGCCCATGCCATAGATATGCGTTCGCTGATTAACTACCTGCCCACTGTCCTCAATGAGCTGTTTACTCTGCTGGTTCACACCCAGTCCGAGGAGATTGGCCTGAATGTCATCCGCCTGATAACAAACATTATCCATTTGATAAGCGATCAGGCCAAGAGGCCGGATTTGCTCGGAGCCTATGTAAAGTATGTGTTTCATGCACCCTACTACAGCCAGCAAACGGCGAGACAGAGAACAGTTCACGGAGAACTCTGCCGGCACTTGCCCTTTCTCCTAAATCCCAGCAATCCCGATTTCCTCATCGTCAACAAATTCATGCGCTACTCTGCAATATTCTTCGATTTGATTGTGAAGAGTATGGCTCAGCATTTGCTGGCCACCGGCAGGATTCGCATGCTAAGGAACGAGCGGTTTCCCAAGGAGTATGCCGATCGGGTGGAGCAACTGATCAAGGTCCTGATGCCATATATCACCACGCGGTATGAGGATCTGGGCGAGGAAACGCATCTGCTGAATCGCTCTCTGGCGAGATTCGTGCGCCAGTGCCTGAGCTACATGGACAGGGGATTTGTGTATCGTCTGATTCGCTGCTATATGGGAGAGTTTGCGCCTGGCAATGCCAGGATACTTCATGAGTACAAGTTCAACTTTCTGCAGGAGATTTGCCAGCATGAGCACTATGTGCCACTCAATCTGCCGTTTGTGCTGAATCCCAAGAATCGACCTCCCGAGATGATGCAGCACTTTACCCTGTCGGAGCAGTTTTGCCGACAGCATTTTCTGTCGGGATTACTGCTCCAAGAGCTGAAGAGCAGCCTCAATGAGGTGGGTCATGTACGACGCCATGCTCTGGGCATCTTTAAGGATTTGCTGGCAAAGCACGAGCTGGATAACCGATATCAGCAGCGGGGACAGCTGTCGCGTATAGCCCTGTTGTATGTTCCCTGGCTGGGTGTGGTGATGGACAACATCCATCGCATCGATGACATGTCCGAGTCAGGAGCTTGTACACCCAATGGCCATGTCTATGCCGACTCGGCTTCCTATACGAAGCGACTGAGCTGCTCCAGCAGTTATGTGTTCAGCAAGGACTCGTCCACCTTTGGATCTTTGACTTCTACTCCCAGGTCAAAGAATCGCCTCACCCTGCACTGCGATCAGCCGAGTCCCTATCGCACCTCGGTGCACATGAAGGAGCACAACTACCTGGCCGCCATTGCTGGACAGCCCATAAGCAATGGCATCTCCAATCTTTCGCTTAATTCCAACACGGATTCGGGGGTAAGTTGTTGGTTTCCATATTCTAGCTTTTCGATTTAAATGTTATTTGTGACAACAGCACTCCCAGGACACCACCACCATTGGTGCTTATACCAACGGAGATGCGGATGTGGCCCTGCGAAATGGTCATAATCGCTCTGTGAGTGTCACCCACGCACAGATCCTCGCCCGCTGCGACAAGTTCAGCTCAGCGGAGAGCAAGGACTTACTGCTGGGCTTCCTGTTTATCATCAAGCACCTGTCGCAGGATCAAATGGTGGCCTGGTGGCAGAACTGCAACGAGTCCGAGACCCTGCAGTTCCTCTCCATTCTCGATCTCTGCCTGCTGCAATTTCGCTATGTGGGTAAGAAGAGTGTGGTTTTAACTCCAACCGACTCCCGGTCAGGTCGCTCTGCCAAGGCTCACACGCTGCCAGCGAGAACGCAACCTCCGAATGGTTTGGAGAATGGCAACAGCCAGGAGCAGCAGCAGCCAAACAGTGGAACCCTCAACCAGACCAGAGAGCATCTTCTGGAGGATATGGACACTCTAGCCAGAAGCCAGTTGGCGCTTTACGAATCCAATTTGGCCACTGAGGTGGGCATGATAATCCTGGACTGCCTGGGCATGTATGTCCTGCAATTCCGGCAACTTCTAGCGGACAGCACTATTCTACCCAAGCTGGCCCGTGTCTATCTAAGATTCCTGCAACTTGGCCAGTCGGAGAGGCTCTCAAAGCACGTCTTTGCTGCTCTGAGAGCTTTTATCAACAACTATGCCGTGGCCCTGTTCAAGGGCAATGCCATGTTGTGCGGTCAGATGGTCTACGAGCTGCTCAAGGCCTGCGATAGCCGCCTGGTGGAAATTCGCCACGAGTCCTGTGCCGTACTCTACCTCCTCATGCGCAGCAATTTTGAATTCAGTGGCAGAAAGGCTCTCACGCGAGTGCACCTTCAAGTCATCATATCCGTCTCCCAAATGATTGGCAATGTGATTGGGCTGAATAATGCCCGGTTTCAGGAGAGCCTGTCCATCATCAACAGCTATGCGAATAGCGACAAGGCCATGAAGGGCACTGGCTTTCCCATGGAGGTCAAGGACTTGACGCGTCGCGTGCGCACCGTCCTCATGGCCACCGCCCAAATGCAGGCCCATCACATGGATCCGGAAAGATTGCTGGAGCTACAGTATTCCCTGGCCAATTCGTATGCCTCCACGCCGGAGCTGCGCCACACCTGGCTCGTGACCATGGCCAGGAATCACGAGCAGAATGGAAATCTCTCGGAGGCTGCCTGCTGTCATCTCCACATAGCAGCTCTGATGTGCGAATATCTGCGCTTAAGAGGAGGCTGCAGTCTCAGTTGGTCGTCAACGGCCTTTGGCAAAATATCCAGAAATATTCCCCTGGATGAGCAGGGTCTGAAGTTGGATGCCGGCGCCCAGGATTCCCAGTACACAGAACAAATGCTTTTGGAGCAGCTGAAGCAGAGTGCTGATTTCTTGGACCGCGCTGAGAGATTCGAGTGCCTCGGAGAGCTCTACAAGCTTATACTGCCTATGTACGAAAGGGATCGCAGCTTCCTGGAACTGGCCCACTGCTATGAGCACTTGACCCAGGCCTACAACAAGATTGTGGAGGTAAATCGTTCGGGCAAAAGGATGCTGGGTCGCTTCTACCGAGTGGTGTTCTATGGAATGGTGGGTAGCTTCACTCTAGGAGAGTACTTTAACCTTAATAAATTTTTTTATATTTCATAGATGTACTTTGAGGAGGACCATGCCATCGAGTATGTGTACAAGGAGCCAAAGCTAACCTCGCTGAGTGAGATATCCGAAAGACTGGGCAAGCAGTACAGAGAGAAGTTTGGAGCCGATGTGGTCAAGATGATCATGGATTCGTCACCGGTGAGAGTTTACTTTAGTTATAGGAAAAATATTAATTAATCTTTGGTGGGGAATTTAATTTTTTCTTGTTTTTATATTTTTCAATATCTTGGGAATATATCTCAAAGATGGTCTTGAATATTAAAATTTTTTATTTAAATTTTTAAGACTATACAGTTACGATGAAACACTATTTCTTTAAGGGCACTAATAATAACCATACAACCCATCTGCAGTGGTGAATCACTTAAAGAGATATTCGTTGAAGAGCATGTCAGAGTCGCTTTCGCCGCGCATCAGGCTCATACGCTGTAAAAAATTATAGTTAATTCTTTGCTAACATTATATATATATTCAGCTGTTGACAACCTACTCGCTTAACCTCCGATTGACGCATCAGGGATGTGGTGGTGCTCCTCGGTATCATACGCTGGCCGGTGGTATGTTGCTGCTTAGAAGGTGGTCCCTGGGCCGCAGCCTTGCTGCACCTGGGGAGAAAGTCTTTTCGAAATTGGTGAACCTTAAATCCTTGAGAGCCTACTCACAGATGATTCGACTGCGGTTTCGGCTGAGTGCTCGGCTGCCTTCCCTGTCTGGGCAGGCGTCCTGCCACACTACTAGCTTTCATGGCGCCCGCCTGCTGGCACCCCAACTCGGACTTCGGCGCTGTTGCCCGCTGATAGTTCTGTTTGCGAGTCGGTGCGGGCAGGCAGGGTTCCGCATGGAGCTTCCGGGCCTTCGGGCAGCCTTCCCCTCCTGCTGCGGTGGCCTGGCACTGGCCACCGCCCGCCGTTAGCCGGCATCTTTTGATGGTCGTGAATGTGGTCTGGGGATTCTGCACTGGCGGCCGATTGTAAGGAGTTGCTCTACGGTTCTGTGATCCGCTCTGGGGGCTGGCCCCCGCTCCACGCACCGAACACCTGGCCTTGGCCGTCTTGTAAACACGCGGAAACTGAGTTGGCATACTGGAGGCAATTATAGGATTGACCGGTGTAGATGGTTGGGTATTATCATGGTCGCCCGTCGTGGGTTCAGAGCATTGGGAACCCATCTCGGTCAGCTGGTTCACAAACTGGGATCCCTCAGAGTTATCATATCTGAAAAGGTTAATAGAAAAAATGTTTATATAATATTTAACAAAGAGATTTTAGGTAATAATGTTTATGTGTGGTTTTAAATATTTATTTTTAAGTTAAGAAGTTAAGTTACCTGTATAGCTTTCCCCTCACATATTTCGTGGAAGTCTCCGGATAGGTACTCCCCTTTGGTGTCAGGTCATGTCCATTGAACTGCGATTCATCGTCCCCGGCATACGCCTCTACATCCGTTTCCATTTCGGTGATGGTCTCGTCGTCGTCAATGGAAACTGTGGCCACCGAGGTCTGAGCCGAGGGTGGCGGCGGCGAGGCAGTTGGAGACTCTCCACTGCTGGCCCTATTGATGTGGATCTGATCCCGGCTCACAATCAGGCCCAGCTTGCGGCACAGCTCCTGGAAGGCTTTATGCGAAACCAGGTCCTGGTAGCGAGTGGATTCGGTGAATGTAAAGTTCTCGAAAGCCTTAATGCCCTCGATCTGGTGCTCGATCTCCAGCTCCGTGTAGCTGCGATTAGAGCACAAAGTGCATTTGGGGCAGATGGAGGCATCGCCGCCGTCCTCGTACTTCTCCCTGAGCAAGTCGTTAACGCGAAAGAGAAACTGGGCCACCAGGACGCTCTCCGGGCGGTTGTCCAGCTTCTTGGCATCGCTCACGTCCAGCTGGAGGCAGTGGCCCTTGTGATAGATCGGATCGTTGGGATCCGGCGGCTGGAATAACTGGCCCGGCTTCTGCTTGGTGGTGAATATCATGCTAAGGCCTCTTCCGCCGGGCAACAAAGCCACCCCGACTTCCTCCAGCGGCATTTGTTCATCTCCCAGCTGGCTGAGGCACTCGAAGATCTGGCGCTGCACGGAATAACCATTCTCCGCATGGTTCACAGCATCCCCAACGATCTCGGGACGAGCCAATGTGGTTGTTGAAGTGGCTTCCGTTTTAGTCTTTACGTTGCTGCTGTGGCTTTCCGTGTTGTTCTGGCGATGCGAGGGCACAAACTCCAAGGCATTTGGGTTAAGGGGAGAGTACTCAACAGGTTGGATCATTCCTATGGACATCCGAGGAACCGGTAAAGAATAAAAGTGCTCCATAACGGACACTCAGCTCTGTGTCTCTATGTCGAATGTGAGATGAGCAGCCGAAACTAGGGAGGGGTACCCGAAATGAATATGAAATTTTGAAACTTTTTGAGCGGTTGTAGTGTTCTTTCTTGGTCTGCAGTGGTATTTGTAAAAAAGTAACAAACAATTTACTAGAAGCTAGTAAATTTGTTGAATTGTTAGAACTACATCAGTCGAGGGTAGTAAGTGAGGAAGTAATATAGTAATATTCGGAAAACGAGCTACTTTATCTGAAGGGTGCGTGAAGGGTGACTAGATGGAAACAACATTCAGATTGCCATAATGATTTTTAAGCTGCATAAACTACATATATATCTGTTCTTGTAAAAAATCTATAAAAATCTATACATAATCGACTCTTATTAACTTAACTTTTAGGTCAAAGTTGATGAATTGGATGCCAAGCTGGCCTACATACAGGTCACCCATGTAATTCCCTTCTTTTCCAAGGATGAACTCGATCAGAGGCTTAACGAATTCGAGCAAAATCACGATGTGGACACGTTTATGTATGAAACGCCGTTCACCAAATCGGGAGCAGCTCGCGGCAGCGTCGAAGAGCAATGGAAACGCAAGACGGTTATTAAAAGTGAGTTTCCATTATATAAAATAAAATATAGTAATTAATAATTAATAATAATAATTATTCCCCCAGCTCAATACTCATTTCCCTATGTCCTAAAACGTATACCCGTGAAAGCGCGCGAGATCATAGAACTGAGTCCCATCGAGGTGGCCATCGATGAGATGCAATCAAAGGTTTCAGAACTGGAGGAGATCATTCTCCCGCCAGCCGATGTGAAGAAGCTGCAGTTGCGCCTGCAAGGAAGTGTGGCGGTGACCGTGAATGCGGGTCCCTTGGCCTACGCTCATGCCTTCCTGGATGCCAAGGTGGTTAATAATTTCTCAGTGGATCGCGTCAGTGATCTCAAGGATGTGTTTCGGTAAGGTTTTTACAATATTAAGTTAGTTTTTAGGATTTTTCAGCTATGTTAGTTGAGGAGTTTAAAAGAAATCAGGCCAAAAAAGGTGAAGATGCTAGTCGCTTGTCAAATATTTCGCTTTCAATCGAATTTGTGGAGAATCAGCTTATTGGGGATGCAAGAAACATCCTTGCGAGCTCTGGTTATTACTAGTATTTACTTCTAAATTATTTACTATTTTATTTACATGTTAGTACCATCAACCACTTATGGTTCTGTTTCCAACTTTAAGATATTTAAATAAACTAACTACCATTTACCATTGTTATAATATAGCGAGTATTAGCGTATAGTTTAAGGTATAAACTTACCTGAGTCTAACAGCCCACAAAAAGAGAAAAGCTCCGTAAAAAAAGAATGTATAATATATATTGGAGTAACAATTTGTAGTAGGAAAGATTCTCGTTTCGTGGCCTATTCGATTTCATAAAAGTGGCTCTGAAGAGGATTTTACGATTTCTTAGATTCATTATTAATTTCCCTTCTCTTTCAGCGACTTTATTGTGGTTTGCCAGAAGGCCCTGTTCCTCAATGAACGCATCATTAGTGCCGACCAGAAGGAGTACCATCATGTGCTGAAGGAGAACTACGAGAAGCTGTGCCAGGCGCTCAGTGAGTTGCTCGACGATGAGTCCTTCCAGCCGCTAAGCGACGATGCCGACAGCATAAATCAGCGCAACAGCATGGCTTTGTTCAACGCGATCAGCGGCGCATCCCATAACTCAAGTACTGCTTAAGTTCAGCAAAAACAAAAAAGATACCAAAACAGATATCAGATATCAGATACTTAGATACAGATACACGCACATCTATCTAACCAGAAAGCAAACGAATACCAAGTGCACACACTGTATTTGAAAATAACACCAGCAGAGAGGCGTAGACGTAACCACAACGTATTTAGTCTTAACTTAGACGTGTTTGGTGTTTCCTTGTTTGATGTTGAAGTTGAAATTGAAATTGAATTGAAATTGAAATTGAAGTTGAATTTGTCTGGCGGCAGGTAAAGCGCAACTTTTGGGCTTTACGGTTTAAGTCTTGGCTAATGGGGGCTCGCTTGTGACTAACCCGCACGAAAATCCAAAAAGTAAACCCTAAATCATTGTGGTGGCTACTAATTCGACCCAAAAACTAACTGTAAGCCTCAATGCTAAATTCTAACTAAAAAAAACTATGTGTTTTGTGAGCTTTTTTCCTTTAAAATGCTTTTGTCATTTTGTATTAACTACATTTTTGTAATTCTCCCATTTTTTTAGGACCGTATTTTGTTGAGCAAAATACCAGCAACAATACCCACCACCAACACATCCACAGTTCCCACATAAACACACAGAACTCCACACAACATGCATAACCGAACTATAAGTTCCCTAAGTTCCAGTTAACCGAGAAATCACTTGTTAATTTCTACGACTAAGATTAACCCTCTAAAGAAAAGAGGGTTCATTTCCCATTGATTGTTGTTAGATTTTTATGTTGAACGATTGGATTTTTAATTTTCCTTAAAATGTATTTGTATATTTTTAAGAACAGCAACCAGAAATTAGTTGTAAATTTAGCATGTAAACTGTATATTATTATTATTATTTGAATTTTAATTCGCCAGAACCACTTACTTTACTAGATCGAATCTGCTAACCTTGTGTCTTCTTTAAAACTCGAAATGGCTAAAAAATATTTTAATAATTTTAATTAATTTCTAGTTGTAATGTTGTAACAAAACTAGACGAATAAGTTCCAGCAAGCAAACAGAACTTACCAAAGTATTCAGATAATGGAATTACCTATTAAACAGAACAATATATAT
>JAEIIL010018152.1:0-22461 GCA_018905715.1 Drosophila lini
TTCTTTATATTCTATACATTTTTAAAAATTCATCCTTTGACGTCTCAAGAACTTGCAGCTCAAGAAAGAACAAAATAAACACAGCCTCAAAAGCCAAGATCGGACTGAAAAAAACATAGAATCGCCGAGGTGGAACTCGGGTTCGAAGGCACTGTGCAACATGTTGCAAGTTCCACTGACCACTGTCGCTCGAACCAATGGCAACCATTGTGGCCAATTAGGTGTTTTCCCGTCAAATCTGTATTTTAAATTTATAAAGTAAATTAAAAAGAAAATATTTTAAATTATGATTTTTTGTTAAATATTTTTAAAATGCTTCAAAATAATTATATATATATTACAAACAGGTAAAAAAGTATAGATTGAAGCTCGAGCCGTTCTTGACTTTCAGCGCTCGATTCTGGCGGCTTCAGTGTTCGTTTCAAGTTCAGGCAGCGCGGTTCGAAGTTGTATTCCCTCCGAAAGCCTCGCTTACGTAGTTAAAACCTTATGGAAACGTATTCGGAGGCTTCAGTGTACGTTTAATATTCAGGCAGCGCGGTGCCCTGTTCGGAGCTGTCTCAGAGTCCCTCGAAAGTCTCGTTTACGTAAATGAAATCGGATGCGGAGGATTGCCTGCTCGTCAAGATTGAGATCTAGTGCGCGCCACAAATCAGGACCTAAGCCTTAATTAAATTCGGGCGAGCTAATTGGCAGCCAAAGTGTGTGGAACTCGTAATGAAGCCGCCATTCATCTGGCACTTAATTTAATTCCGTTTTGCCGATCGCATAGTTGTAGACTTTGATTACTGCGCGGAATCTGTAAAGAGGAACCTGAAAATATCACAGGACAAAGCGGGGAAAATCCGGGAAAACTGGCCAGCTCCTGGCAACTAAATTAACGGTTCATTTGCTAAATACACGACGGACCCCCCCACGAAATTTCGACACTCAATTTCAGTGCGTGAGGAGTGGGAGTGTGTGAGTGTGCCGCGAGTCCTGTAACAAATTTCATTTATTCACTGATTTGAATATTCACGCACACACCAAAGGACACTAGGCCAGAGAGCAAGTGAGTGTGTGTGGTGTGCTTCCGTGTAGCAGCGTGTGTGTGTGTGTGCAGCATGATTTATTGGTCCTGCAGCAGGCGTGATGTAAAGTGACAATTTCTGGTAATTTTCGATTTACATGCCGCCGTGCATAGGGTAAGTTTGATGGAAGATCCTTCAATTTGATTTACAATTTTTAGATTGCATTGCTCCGAATTAATTTCAAACTAAAATTGGATGCTTTTGGCCAAATCAGAGAGGGTTGGGTGTCCTTTTTACCTTTGATAATTCAGTTTTAAATATTTGGGAATAATTAAATCATATTATAAAAGGGGTAGAGAAGAAGGGTTATTACTTGAACTGAATTCCTAGCAAATCAATCAAGACTTGGGTTTTTAAAAACCTTTTTTAATCCTTTAATAAAAATATTTGCTCAATAAAGAATACATTATTAAAATAAGTATTCACAACAATTTTAAACATCATTCAAAAGCTTGTTGAAATATGAAACGTTTCTTTTGATTGTATGAGAAAGAAATTAATCAGAAATATTGGTAACTTCCTCATTAAATAATAAAAATATCGCTTTATGCATTTATCCAAGTTCTATTGATATTTATTTTCCCCTGCAGACGACGGCACACGTAACTTGTCGCCACCTGAGCGGTTACCTCCGAGCCGCTATTGTTTTTCACCTGCTCCAATGTCTTGTCAATCAGAAAAACCGCAAAGTAAACACTACCGCGGACGGGCGACGACTATATCAAATCGCAGCTACTTCCGCTCTTAAAAGGTTTCCATTAAAAGTGGTTTCCTCAACGTAGAACTTTTCAGGGCTTTACTTTCCCTGAAAAGTCAACAATAAATGCGTTTAATAGAGCTGCCCGATAAATCATTGCGTAATTACACAGCCAAGTTTCTAGTATCGATTTGTAATTCGTTTCGCTTTGAGCATAAATTAGCGTCCTTGCCATAAATATCGCGACATTAGGCACATTTTATTGGCTTCGGACGGGCAAAGATGATATTAATGGGAGCCATTAATATTTAATCTTCGACAACAGGTTTTATCAGCGTTAAAAGCGGCGCAGAAAACCATCCATCCAATTATTTGCCAGAAAGCATATTGAAAAGTTTTCCCAAAAAACTGCACCTGTGTCTAAGGAATTTTTAATAAAATCCTTGGTACAAGTGGTGGTAACTCAACAAAGCCATTCGTCATGCTCAAATAAGTTGGGGTTAAGACTTTCAGGGGTTCCGAGGCTTCTTGTTAAACTTTGGCTGGTTATTTTTTCTTTATTTTTTTTTGCCGGTCAGCCAACCAGTTTGGCAACATAATTATGCAGCCAGCCATGCAGCTGGGGATTCGCAGCCAGAAAAAAGGGTTGAAAGAACCCTTTCTTCCTACATGATACTCGTAATATTCGTACATATATATATTTGGGTCACTGTCGGCCGAAGCAAATTGTAATTAAAATATGAAATTTCCATGCAGGCATACAAAATTTCACTTTTCATCTTAATCATCATCATAATCGCCCACAGCAAAAAAAAACTGCATTTATAATGGAACAAAGCGAGCGAGGGACCTTGGCGGGTTAAGGAGTCATCAGCCGCAGGATTCCTAACCACCGTCATTATCGTCTGCCGGTCTGTTTTGCATAATTTCATACATAAACTCTCATTTTCTGTGCGCATAATCCGCAGCTTTGACGACAACGAAAATAGAAAAACAAAAAATAATAATATTGGGCGTGAGGAAAGTAAAACCGAGTTGGGCTAAAGAGGTGTCACGCCGCACTCTCCGAAACTGTGGCGGCTGCTAAATGTTTAAAAAATGAAGCGTTGAAAAGTTGGTCACGTTGCGTATCCGCCATGATGGCGGTGGCGTTACGCATACGCCGTGTTGTGCCCCAAGTGGAGAGGATTACACCGAAGCCGCCGCCACCCATATAGTTAATGACATGCAGCTGCTGTTTTTACTTGCGGTTTCCGCCTACTTCGACGCCCGCAAACTTATGAATTTTAAGGTGATTTCCATGTCGAGCAGGAGGACAAGCTAACGAAAGTATCCTGCGGAATGAGGGATGAGGCCGGGTGGCACGTCACATCGGGGACTTGTCAGCAAAGGGTTGATCGCATCATAAATCAAACCCAACCGGGTCGCAATCAAAATCATTCTGCGGTCTTCAACATTTGTTCGCCTAGGCAGGCACATCGCCTTCGAGTGCCGTAATTAATCATCGAAAGTAATTGGTTTTCTGTTTTGATTTGACATTTGAAAAATTGCAGCTGTGACAATTCAATTCCCAGCCCAGCTTCAGTTCATTTCCCCCCACAGCGCTGACCTATGCAAATGGCCGGGTATGAATGCAAATTAAATGAAAGCCAACGCATAAATGCGGCTTAAAAAAATTTATTGTATATATTTGGCCCTACAATATTGACGAACAATGGGATTAACTTGAAAAAGCACTAAAGTGCCCTTGAAGTTAATGTTTATTGATTGGCGAAAAAAATCAATCCTTCGTTGCATCTGGCTTTAATGGAATTATGTTGCCACTTATTCAGATGCCACAATAATCAGTAATTCAAACCCACATTCAAACAGTAAACCGTTTATTAAACTTCCTTTGCAGAAACAAAGCAAAATAAAAAATTAAACTAAGACGCACATAAACTTTCAGGGAAGAAGTCCCGCAATGTCGGCACTTAAAACTTCTCAAGACGCGAATAATGCCTAAGTGAATTTCTTGACAATAAAAAATTATTAAAAAAGCGTTAAAGTCTTTAAAGGGAATTATATGCCCCACAGTGGCAGACATAAACCCGAACTTTTTCGTGCCACTTCAAAAGGAATAAAACGAAAACGAAGGCTCCAAATATCCCCACAAAAACACACACAAATTCTCAGTCTTCTTTCGGTGACTTTGTTTTGTTTGCCGAGTCTGAAAGTGGCTCTCGTGGTTCGTATTTTTGTTTTGTTTCAGTTCTCTGTGTGGCGGTGTGAGTGGCTCTGCTAACTCAATAACGAAATTTATGTTTTCTTTTTCTGTTTGTTTCAAGTGGCATATCTCCGCGCACAGAAGCATCGCATAACGCATGTGTTTGCTTTCGTATTGAAGTTTATGTTAGCTTTTTTATGATCGCTGGATAAAGGGGTTTGTTTTGGGGATTGAAACGAGCACAAGATTATAAGCAATGGGGAATAAAAAATAAATAAAAAAAGAGCGTTATTAATTAGGCAAGTTGCGAGTTAGCAAAAAATTAATATTTGAAGGGGACAATGTATTACATTAGTTCTGTTCTGTTCTTTAGTTATTTTACCTACAGTATAAAAATTAGCTATTATTTATAATAAGACTTTGATTGAATTATCTATGGTGTTAATTGTTTAAATTGTTTAGTCTAGTTTTTCTTGCAATTCAATCTCTTGCAGTTATTCAATTTAGAATATTTGCTTTGTGAATTTCCTGCTCTGCAAAATTAAATGAAATAAACTCAGAACATAATTCTGGCTAAGACCTTCTCTCTAATCCTCAACATCCTCTGCCTTCCTGGATCTCTGAAATTCTTATTTCGTTTACCGCCACGTGCTTCATATATTTTACTTCTCAATTAAATACCACTTTGTCTGTCATGAATGCGCATATTTGCTGCTGCTGCTGCACATAAATATTTATGCGAGACTTAATCAAAAGGGAAAATCGAGGCGGACCTCGGGCCTAAGCCAGCTTTTGGTCTTTTGGGGCTTTCAGCTCTCGGCTCTTAGCTCTTTTCATTACAGCTCTCCTAGTATTTGCGCTGGATCAACTCATTTCTGTTTATTTAAACATTAAATGTGCTTACATTTGATTAGCGGCCCCGAGTTTATTTCCATATCAATGTGCCACTCTTCAGTTGAAAGCCATATAAAATGTATGTGTTTGCCTTGCTTTTAATTTGTTTTCATTTATATATATTTATTTTTTTGGTTTGTGTAATTTTCCTTTTTTGGTTTTGAGCTCATTACGTTTTCCTTTTCGGGTTTTGGGGGTGCTGGCTGTCTTTTATGTGGCCAGTCGCATTAAAATGCATGAAATGCGCAATTATAAAACGAGGACAAAGTCCCTTTGTAGATGGCAACAGGATACAATTTCCTTTTAATTAAATATGTAAAGGCTTTTCATATTTAAGCACATATCGATGCTTAATTAAAAGCACTTTGTGCCCATTACGCAAAAAAAAAAATGATAAGGGGTTTTTCCAATTTTCAAAGAGAGAGAGCGTGGGGTTGATTTAATAATAAAAAGGGTTAAAAAATTTTGTTTGAGGAAATTTATTTAGAATTGAAATGGGAAAGGGAATTATTTTAAATATTTTTAAAAATGTTTAAGCCTAAGTAATAACACATGTGCTAAAATCACCCGCAAATAATTTATTCAAGCCTCCCCAAATCACAAAACCTTTGTTTATTTGTTTATTCGAATAATCTAAACCAAAAGTAAATATTTTGAAGTGCCTGCAACTGGGATTTCTGCTGCTCTGGCTCTCCTGGCAGCTGTGACAAGTGGCACTGAACTGTTGTCAGCTCGTTGTCCAAATGACAAATGGTGGCATTTGCCTTTGTCAGACGGCATCGATATGGCGGGGAGTCGCGTCGCCCGGCAATAAAAATAAACTGTTTGAGCCACGGAATCGGGCGGACCAAAACACAATCTTTTTCCCCCCACAACCCAGCTCCTCCTGGGACTCCCTGGGCCACACACGATGCGATGAGCAGTCGAGTGTAAAAGTATGCGAATAACTTGGCATATTTATTTATTTTTCGCGACCCGCCAAAAAATTGTCAACATGGATCAATGGCGATGCCAACTTTCAACTGGCTTTGTCATCGTTGGGGTTATGTAACCGCATAAAAGACAATGTTTTGCAGCTTAAAGTATCGTATCATATTTCGCTTTCCATCCCCCCCACCGATATTCATAATATTATGGGCATTATTATTATTATCGTGTGTGGGAAACAACAAGGCGACAAATCAGGCGCTGAGAAATTGTGTTTCCAGTTCATTTGGTTTTGCTGCCGGGGACCCTCGTTGGCAGGCAATGAGGTTAAATGGTTCAGGAACATAACAATTGCAAAGATGATTGAGCCATTAAAGAGGGTGTCGATGGGTGGCGAAAGCAAAAAGGTTAAGCTAAACAGCTTTTAAATTTTACCATATGCAGGCACACAGAAAAATAAAGGGGGTAGACTTGAGAGATATATCAACAGAACTAGAGTTATATATAGTTTTGATTATTATTTCACTGTCTATAAATTAATTTCAAAATAAATATCTTAAATCAGAAAACTATAGAGTTTTTATTGAACTTTTCTCACCATGTATCCTCCGACTGAACAGAGATTCGCTTTAAATGATTTTCACTCCCACAAAACTGTTTGCAATGTCAGCGAATCCGTGTTTTATCAGCTGCCTCCGCGACCAGAAAACCAAAAATAAGAATCTTTTTCGCGGAATTTTCACCAAGGGTCAGTCGTATATATATTCTTTTTTTTTCGGGGTGAACCAAGTTAATTACAATGCCAAGAAATCCGGTTGCATCAAGCATACGCAGAGTGAGCCAGTCGTGCTGCACTAATTGCTTGACAACATTCCGCCACACACGAGACACACAATAAAATTAAAAAAGAAGAACTCGAAACGGAGTGCTGCAAAGCGGACAACAAGAATATTATAGAACTCAATTTGCTAATTGCCATCAAAATAATGAAGTCTGCCCTTCGGTTGGGGGTCTGCGCTGGGCTGATTGCAACCATCAAGTATCATTCGAGTAATTTCGAGTGCACTTGGCGAGCGGTTCTTCTGCTCGTTTGGGTTCCACTTTGAGGCTGGGCGGTTTTGCCAACTCGGCTAGTTTGTGATTTTTTAGCTATTTTGAAAGGGGAAGAAAAGTTGTTTATATTTCATAAGGCATTTCTTTGAATTTTGTTTTTGTGACAGGTTTTAAAATGAATTTTCAACTGAAAGTTATTGTTTGAACTCTAGAATCAACCCTCATTTGAAAAATGTATAAACAAGACAATGGTTTGGTAATATTAATTTTAAAAATTCCATTTTAGTAACCTATAAAAGTTAAAACATTATGAAAAAAGATTTCACATATTTCTTATAGCATTTTAAAACCCACGAAAACTTTAATTAAAGCCTTAAACAACCAAATAATTTTTTATTTACTGCTCTTTCAACATTAAACTTGGCTATTTTATAGTTTTATTTTATTTCTTTTTTTGTTTATCAAGTCTATATTTACCAGCACTGACTGCGACTTTCTGCAGAAATAGAGTAAGAAACAAGGGAGGACAGGCAGCAGACTGGTGCTGAAGGAGCATGGAGCAAAGTTTGTTGCTCACGAGTCAAACAAATAAAAGTTCAGCTCCAGTTCGGTGGAAAGTTCAACTCAACCCCGCGATCCTGGAGGTGTTTTGCCCCGAACTTTGTTCTCCGCATGTCCTGGCTGTATGAGTATGTGTGCCAAAGTTCTCAGTTATCCTTGCATATTCTTCGTCCATTTATGTCTTGTTAAGAGTTTTATATGCTCCGCTCTACATTTACTTATTTTTTCCCTGCAACTTTTCTAAACTGCTCGCTAACTAAGCTTTATTCTGTTTGGCGAGCGTCTCAGCTCGGGGAAGCCTTTGAGCGCTTCAACATTCGAGCGGTTAACCCGTTCCTGATTAATTTGCACTACTCAACAAAACTGGGCTTTGTTTGCGGAACTTCTCGCAGGAGGGCGAAGGATACTTGGGCAGCATGTGTGGGATGATACAGCGGTGGGGAAAATAAAATTATTTATATCTTAGGCTTACGTTTTAGGGAAGTTTATGATTAAGAAAATAATCACTTGATGCAGTTAATATATATTTATTTAGGTTGTTCTTGGTCTTAGGATTTTTCAATTTTGAAGAACTTAAATATGAAGTAAAGGAAGCTAAAATTATTTAAGGGTAGTAAAAAGTTAATAGTCACTTCTAAAGCTTTAAAAAATTCCCTTTACTAAACAGCAAATTATCAAACAAAGCCGGCAATATTTTCCCAGCATTTCTTCCCTTGCAAATTTAAGAAAAATGAACATCTTTACCAGTCTTCACCCCCAATAAAACCCAGGCACATTAACTTCTGCTCTCTAAGAGGGGTCGTAAAAAATGTAGAGGCCCAAAATCACATGTAAATTGAATGTCAGCCCGTTGGCAGTTGCTGCCGCCTGCTAATTTGATCTAAATTCACGCACTCATTTACTTAAAATATGCGTAATGACAATTTGATTAGGGTAATTTGATGCTGATCTTCAGCGGCGCGTTGCCAAAATCCGCAAGAAAGCCGGCAATCCGGCAAGGACATCCAGCAAGGACAACCAGCAAGTCGTGTAATCATTTTGGGTGGCAATTTGGTGACGGTTGTGAGCCGTTTATGTTAAATTAATATGCAGCAACAACAGCAGCTAGCAAATTGCGGCGATAAATTAGATGCTGACTGGAATGAGAATGAAAATGAAAATGAAAATGTTATCCTTTTGGGCTCGTTTTTAGCCGCAAAAAGTTAACCGAAAGTTGTCTCCAACTTATGAACAATTTCCTTGGCAAAAAGTTACACGTTTAATGCGAAAACTCTTTCTCTGCACTTTTGAATAATTGCACGTTTGCGGGGCCTCTGGAATTTTGCGCCTAAATTGTAAACGGAATAAATGCCCTGCGGCTGTGGCTGTGTGTTGGCTGCCTACGTGTCCTGGCTTCTTAAGAAGTCCAGCCCCCGAATCATGCTAAGTTTGCCAAGCTTTTCTTGCCTTTCACACGAACAATATCGTCTGGCTGCCTAATTTTCATTAAGACATTTTTCACTCACTAACCAACTGCCAACTTATTCAATTTGAGCCTCTCGGCCTCGCCTTCTACTTGTTTAAATTTGGCAGCAAAGATTTTTCATGTCCTTAATTTGGTTCAGTAAATATTGTATGTACTTGACTGGAAAGGACGAGGAAGGTAAATTAAATTAGGATAACGAATCCCGGTTGCCCTGGAAAATAATTGAACTGAAAAATGGAGAGATTATAGTCAGGGGATAAATAAATAATTAATAGTAGATACAGGAATGCTCATTTAAAGACTCTAAAAAATATTTAAAAATATTGAAGAGCGGGTTTAAAAATGTATTTTATTAATTAAACAAATCTTTAAGTAATATACCCTTGTTTCCTTGGGATTCTCGGTCAAAATCGCACTTTGGCTACCGTAAAATCCCACAAACACGTACAACCAAAAAACACGGTCCGCAGGACGTGGCGAAGGCCACAAAGGACGAAAAGCAGCAGCAGCAAACAAAAACGGCAATCTGGGTTTTCCATTCCAGACGAAAACTCAAAAAACACAATACATTTTGTAAAATACAAACACACACACACACACCACGACACACTCCCGTATAAAAATACTTGATGTGTGTTGCTGAAAATACAATTTGCGGCAAGTGTAGCGAAAATATTGTGGTAAATACTTTAAATTTAATGTAAGTACCAACCAGAGTTCTGTTTTGTTTGCACAGTTCGAAAGAGAGAGAAGAAATCAGAGTGAGAGAGAGAGGGAAAATTAAGAGAGAAACGAGGCATCTTTTTGCCGTACAAGTGTTTTGGGCAATATTTTCATAATTAATGGCACGTGCAACGAGTGTGTGCCCGAGTCCATCAAGGAAATAATTACAATTTGAGGTGTAACGTGCCAACATTGCGGTCAGCACAATTAAATATAAATAATGGCCAGGATATATAAATATATATGTAATATGTGTGGTCCAGGCGGCTGTGGTTAATCGAACAACCGGCTTTCTGGCCACCGAAGAACAATTTCTTTGCTGCGGTTAGCCACAGAGATAAGGCCCAGATTGGAGGGGAGATCTCCTTGAATAGATTATTTATTAAATATTTAAAGAGATTTAAAAGAGAGTTAAATGATGACAACAATAAAATAACATTTAATTACATTAAAATTATTATACTCATGCTATATTTTTTAACTGATGGCCTATAGATGTATTATTCAAATGCTTCCAAGAACCTGCGGCTTCTCATTTCGAATTTATACCAAGCTTTAAGCAATTACAATACAGAATTATGAAAATTTCATAATTTGCTTAAATGGCCAGCAGCATTTTAAACCCCACGCCCTCTCAAAAATTTCCCTCCATGAACCACCAAAAAAGAAGAAAAAACGAAGCAGCCACCGCAAGGATGGAAATTTGGGACCGAAGGACGACGAGGAGGACCTGCCTGCCGTCGCTTATCTATGTGCATAAGTTATGAGGGCTGGGGCCAGAAGCTTCTCGTCGTTAAAACGTGTTCAGTGTCACGTTGGACAGGACTCCGCCCTTGCAACGCCCACCAGTCCTTGGGAGTACTGAACGGGGCTTAAGGCCAGATTGGGAGCATTTTAAATGGCTGAATAAAATGTTAACGTGCAAAAGGGAATACATTAACACATATTCACAATTAAGGGCATCACGCGGAGTACGCAAGCGATGGTCCCCAATGCACTTACAACCCAAAAAAAGCAGACAAACTGACAGCCAGATAGACGCTCTCTTTGCAGGATTCAGTTCAAGTGAAGGCTGTGCCATACAGAACTGAGGCAGAAAGCGCCTGTTCCGCCTTACTTAATGCAGAGTCGAACCTACTGACCGCAAACATCGGACTCAATCCAAATTCAGCACTGCAAATAAAACGGGATCAACGTAAAGGTTGTGGGATTATCCTGAGAAATATAAATGCTAATCGAAAAATATTTAGAGGCAAAAATAATGGATAAAATACCTCATCTATATAAACTCATAAAATTAAATTTTAATTAATTCATTTTCGACTTGGATTCTTGATAATCTTATATATATTTTTCTCTGTGAACTCTCGAAGGCGATGAGGCATGCAGGAGGGCATCCAGCAAGTCTGGGCCACAGGACCACAAAACCTTTATGGCCACCCACCCACACACACACACACACTGGCATACCAAAGTGTGCGGCGGCTGCAGTGTGTTTGTGGGTCTCAAGTGCAGCAGGGACATACTTGGCAAGCCCTCTCAGAAATCCTGGATTACGGCAGGACTTCGCAGCAGTCTGGCTCGTAACTTCTGCCAGTGCCCCTTTACGCATTGTTAATTTTTTATGGGCCAAACGAAAATTTTCACTCAAGATTTATGTGGCAGCCGGCAGAGTGCTCGAGTGCAGATCCCAAAAAACAGGAGCACTTCGACCACGAAAATGTAACTGCAAGCCTACCGAATGTAATGCAGATTAGACAGGGAAATCTATTAATTAAAGGGTTTAAAAGTTCGCTTAGAGTGGCATAAATATATATGTAAATATGCCATAAGTTTAAAATTTTTAATTACTTGCCTGCCAAATATTTGCCATAACTAAATCACGTTGTGTCCTTCAGTCCTTGGCACTGATTCAGAAATTCTATATTTTTTATTTTCGAAAATTTTTGGCCGCGTTGTTTCCCTGTCACCGCACTCACCGCAAGTGCTAAATTTCAAAAAATAAGGAGAGCTAAAGTTGCCAGGAACCCAATTCAATTAATGCTAAAAATATCAAAAATGGAACAAAATATGTAATGTGGAAACCACAAGCGTCGCTAAGGCTTGGCTTTCTGTTTTCTCCTTCCGGGCGATATCGATTAGCCGACCCGTTGACCACAAAAGTTTGTTTACAACGCCGCCCACGGGACCAAGTTAGCTGCAGTATTTATGTGCGCCATCGCATCGGATAGCATTTCAGCTAGTTAGCACTTTCTAATGCATTTCTGACCCAAATACCCGCACAGTTTTTGGCTCGCTCTGGCATCCTGACTGCCAGAATTCCCAAAGCAAAAATCTGCATAGAATGACGAAAAAAATATTGAATTAAATTCAATCCTGGAAAGACCTGACTCTCATCATGCCTTCGTGCTGGCAATCAATTCCTGTTTAAGGCTTCATCTG
The DNA here is from genome assembly GCA_018905715.1 of Drosophila lini. Classification (NCBI taxonomy): domain Eukaryota; kingdom Metazoa; phylum Arthropoda; class Insecta; order Diptera; family Drosophilidae; genus Drosophila; species Drosophila lini. The sequence continues at coordinate 12,039 of JAEIIL010018152.1, forward strand.
CGAAGCTACCAAGTAATCCATAAAACGCATCGCTCGAAGGACGCTCGCTGAATATTAGCCCGCTCAAGGTTCATGCTCTGGAAAATTGAATTTTCCAGGGGCAGATGATGTATAGCCCGGCGGCGGTAAATTTATCCCGTAGTTAGTTGCCCGTGTATCTGTCGGACATTTTCAATTAGTAATTTTAATTATCTTGGCCCGGGGGGCTGGACTCTGTGTAGACTAAAGCGAAATAAGCACAAAATTTCGAAACTTGCCATGTTCATTCACATCGGTGTTGGGTTGGCTTTTGTTCGATTGTTTGTTTGCGGAAATGGAGCGCTGCATTTTGGCCAAGTTCTATTTGGGCCACACAAACATGCCGGCAAACAAACAAATTGGTTCATATCCTTTCGCTGGCTGCGGGATTCATTTGTAATAGATAGCGTATATCAAAATTGAATTTCGTTTGCAAGTCGCTGATTAGCATTCGATTTGCATATTAGCCAAATATTACATATATGTCGGGATATCGGTTAGAGTATTGTGTTTGCACAAGGTGCCAGCCATTTAGCCAAGCCAAAAATTCAGCATTTAATTTGTTAAATAGCCTAAAAAAGTGTGTCCATTAAAAGCAAATAAACTAGTTAAATACCAATATATACCAAGGTTATCTGTGGGTTGCAAATATAAAATGTAAATAAATGTATTTTTAAAGAGTTAAGACAATAAATAGAGTTTATTTTTATTGGGAGTGCTCTAGAAACAATTGAAAATTAATTGTTTATAAATTAAATAAAAAGCTGACTGACTTTAAAATTATTTTAATAACACTTCAAAACATTCTTCTGGGTTAATTCATAGAGAAAAGTGAAAGATTGGGCTAGTAAACTATTACAAAAAATTATAGCTACGATAACAAATAATATTTCTTAAAATTAACCTTTAAAAAACTCGATGTTTTTAAATGACATTTCCTTCAAAATCGATTCCATCAATTGCTCATTTTGGCTTATAATGCCTATGACGTTTTTGACAAACTTACTCGTCGGAGATTCGTTTTTGTTTGCTCACATCGATGGCATATTTGCACAAGCTTGGGCCCCGACAAATCCATTTCAATTTCGGGCCATTAGTGTCGCCGTTTAAAAGCGGCAGAAAAAGTTTTTTGTTTTCACGCTTCGGCATTAAAAGAAAACATTCGTGGGCCAAAAAAAAAGGGAACAAAGTAAAAGCCGCGCCAAAGTTTTGCAGTTTTGTCTGCATTGCCCCCATTGGCCTCACCAAAGGTCTATTCTATTCCCTTTGTTCCATTTTTATTTCTGCGTTGCCATTTTTCAACTTTTGGTGATTTTGTTTGTTTGCGTTCGACGGCGAAAAATTAAAGGAAAATACCAGTGGTAATGAAATAGAAATAAGCGAACGTCAATCGCAAAAAATGGCAACGTATGTGAAATGCTTTTTTCTGTGACAAACTTTGCACATGACATTGTGGCGGGGTAAAAATATTCTTGATCAACAGAGGACAAAGTTTTTAACTGCTCGACAATTAGTCAGGAAAGTATTCCGAATTCAGGAACATTCTTTTTAATAAAGGGGAAGCTTTCAATTTGTTGACGTAAGCCCCGGTGACAGTGGCATTACTTGCTCGGATATTTGCCCCAACTTTGTGTCTGCTTTTAAGATTTTAAATCAAATCTCTAATCCGGCTGAAACTTCTGACCACATAAGTATGCAGCACTTTCTGACTTTTGCATTCTGGCCCTAAAACCAGAAGCTGGGGGAAGTCCCCCCTGGCCAGTCACCACGCACTGTTATTTAATTTAATTAAAAATATCTCTTTCTGGCTTCTCGTGATTGCCAAAAAGTTTGCACCCCGACAGGCCAGGACAGTGGCACAGAAAAAAATATGACTAACGATGTGCCCTCGGGACGGATACGCCCCCACTTCTAAGTCCTTGAAGCCAACTAGCTGGGATTTCTGTTCCAGGACGAGACCGAGACTCCGGTGGCGGGAGGAGTGGATGTATCCACGTGGCGTCACTGGCTTTGTTGCCGGGTCATGTGGGTCAAGTGGCGGGTCAAGTGGGCCGGCAGGAGCCTGTACCGGTCCTCTGTTGTCCTGGCACGGGTTAAGTGGTTTTTAATGAAAGTTAGCATCCGCTTTAATGCAACTTGCCGGGTTGAGTTGAGCTGCTGCCGAGACCGGAACTCGAATTATCGAGCACTTTCGCCCAGACGAAATTAAAAGCCAAGGCTTAAAGCGGCTCAGCGACGAAATTAAGGGCTCGCCGGGGCTTTAAGGTTTTTGCCTCATTAATTGTTTTGGTTTTGGCTTTGGTTTTTGGTTACCAGTTTATTAAATTCGCTGCGTGCTCTCAATTTATGATCAAAGGGAAGGAAGGAAGGTCGCCGCCCCTCCAGCGTTGCACATTTTAATACAAATATTATTTCTGCTCCTTTGTTTATTCTGTAACCTTCGTTTCGCTTTTGGCTGATTTTTTGCAGGACTTTTTCTTTTATTTTTTGCATCTGCTCTTTTTGTTCTGTGAGCTTTCGCTTTGGGTATTGCGCACTTTTTTGTGGCACTTTTTCAGTTGATTTCCTGACCCCGTGCTTCCTGATCGGAATTCTGTATTTCCAGTACGTCCATTACGAATTTTAAATGCAATTCGGGCTGCTTTGTTGCGGCTCTGATGGTTTTACTTCTATTTATTTGCAGTAACCTGAAAGGTTCTCACACAGCAGGGTCAGTATTGGCAGCCTTTGTAACTTGAGATTAGGTACGAATTAATGTATTTGAGGAAAAATAAGCAATTAAAATTGAAATTTCAAAGAGAACTTTATTGAAAAGTATATAAAGTATTTCCAAGGAAAATGAGAATCTCAAGAAGTTATTTTAAATTTTAACTTATTAAATTTAGACAACATAATCAAAACAAGAAATAGAAGAAACCCTTATTTAATTTTATTAAGATTTATCACAAGACCCTCTTAAGTTTAATTTATTTAAAAAAAAAACAAATATCCCGCTTTAAATATTACCAAATAAAATGACTTCCCCGTTAAACTTTGACCTCTTTAACCCTGGCTTTGACTTAATACATTTACAGTTGGCATCTTTATACCACATTTAATAAACCCGACCAGATTTCTATCTGCAACATTTGTCTTCCTCCGCCGCTGCTGTGGTCAGAGGTTTTCCCAACCAACTGGGATTTTCCCTGCCTACCTACACCTTTTTCCCTGCTGAATTCCCCACAGATTTCGGGGACTGCTTAGCATGCCTGTCGCCTAGGCTCAACGCTCAGTGATTTTAATTAACATTTCTGATTTTGCGGCTCACCAGAGGAGCCCCGCACCCCTCTTTCTGACTGCTGAGCTCCTTTATTAGCACACCTGTGAGTCCCATGTGAATTTCAGGGCTTCAACTTTGCCTGCCAAACTAATTGAATTGCTTCTAGCTTAATTAAGTACGGAGATAACTGTGCTGTGATTAAGATATTGTCAACATTTAATGCGTTTCATTTGACTTGATTAATGCATTTTAATCATCATAAGTAAATATCTGAATGTATATATATCTCTTCGTTGCAGACAGCAGACCGATTGCGAGTTCGCCGAGTTGAAAGTTCAATAGACCGACACACAGAAGAGGGTAAGTTGTGATTCAAGTTGTTTTGACAGTCGGGTCTGTCATCAATCAGGGAACACATAATTCCCTTTTTCATAATTTTTTTGGAAACCCAATGCTGTGGATATTGCAACTTGGTTTCATTTAGTATAAATGCTGCCAAGGCCTCTGGCAGGGAAGTCGATGGAGAGGAGCTGGCATAACAATAAGGCCGACCCATTTGATGTGTGTGGGGAAATGGAGGAAATGCGAACTGAAATCCAATATCGAAGCGCAAAATGACTGCAAGCTAAAACTACATACGACTGCCAATGTATATCCTTGAATGAGTGGGTGGCTGTGGCTGGGTGTGTTCGACATCCTTAATCAAACAGAGCAGAAATCAAGTTATAAACACACACACACAGCATAACATACAAACTAAGCAAGGAAATGTGAGAGCAAAAAAATAATGGAATGTTTTTTGATTGATAATAGAGTATCACAGAGTACATATAATATGGCTGTTTAATTAATAAAAAATAATAATTATAGTTAAAACCATTTCTGAAGTACAAGTATGTTATAGATATCCTTAAAAACTTGCTTTAAAACCACTCTCGCTTTGACTAACAAAGTTAAATTAGAAAATCTTTAACAACAAAGTCATAACTCCGTCGGATATACCCCCCTTAAGTTAGTTATTTAGGTTATTTACCACTGGCCTGGCACACTGCCTAACTGATGGAGTTGATAATGATAAAGGGGGCCAAGATAAGGTTCGCCTGGGAAATGACTTAAAATGAATGGCAAAGCCAGAAGACGGCAAAGACGATGGAGACCCAGCGGAAGGAGGAGCATAAATTATGAAAAGAAATTTCCATGCATGTGCATAAGGAAGCGACTTACGTATCCTTCCTACGAACTGCTATCAGCTCGTCGTCGTCTCTCGTAATTAATTTGATTTCATTCATTCCAGCGGGGGAAAAGGACCAAAAACAGGACGAGTTAAATAAATTGAAAGGCAGCTCTCGAGAAAAGCGAAAGACGGCGAATTACGCGAGTGTTGCACATTCATAATTTCTTTTTTTTTTTTCTTTCATTTTCCTTAAAGAGATGGCCGGGAAAGTCGCTGCTTAACTGAGACAAAAGCCCCTTGCCAGCACTCCAATGTCCTGCCATTTTCCGGGCGTGTCGACATTGGTAATAAAGCGCTCACTTGCATTTGTCCAGGATGCCGAGTGCTTGTCTATGTATGAGTGTGTGCTAGTGCTGGCAATTTATCGTCTTTTCCGGCTAAAAATTTTCCTTATTCTTAAATGGAATTTTCTGGAAAATTGCAAGCAACTTCCTTTTGAAAATCTGTATTAAACCTTTTATTTTAAAGCATTTTTGTAGTACTAGAAATTGCGAAAGATTTATTATTTAAATTTTTTTACGAATCTTTTAGGACTTACGGAGATGGAAATAAAGTTTACATCTTAAATTAAAGAAATCTTTTTTGTTTTTGTATTTTTTAACGCATGTGTGCAGCACTGCCTCATATCCTTGCGAGAGTGCCATCTGTAACCGTGTCTGTGTATGCACGAATGAGGTTAAGAGCTTAATGAGTGCTGACAAGGCAACCTGTAGTTGACATATGACATTTTTATGTGCCTGGAAGCCTTCGCAACAAGGGTTTCCTATTAATACGCATCCTTCTCGGAGCAACTTCTATATACCCCCAAGAGCAGAGTTGCCCCAAGGTAAATGCTAAGGTTTCGACTTAATTAGTGCCGAGAGTTAGCCTCGTTTTTATGAAAGTTACCCGTGTGTCTGTGTGTGTGTTGGTGCGAGAAAATGCGTAGAAAATGTGGCACAATTTTCGGTCATTTAACTCTGGTATTTTGGGTCTCCTTCGGCATACCTAGGAGACAATAAGAAGGGTCAGTTATTTAGGCAGAAGAATGCTGTAAAATTGTCCTATTAAAGGTGGATTTTTAAAGACAGTTTCTTAGTAGAGAAAGTGATTAATTGTTGGCTTTAAGACTTAATATTATATTGGTTTTAAGATATATTTAAGGTTTATTTGTAAATAGTTTTCCTTGCATTGACTTTAAGCTTGTATTTATACACAATACCAGACCCTCGTTTGACAATTAGTGCGAACAAGTCAACAAGTTATGCAGGCAAACAATGTGTTAACACATACCACATCTCTTCACCCTTCTCCGAATAACCCCTCAAATATATATATATATATATATTCTGTACCTCCCCGGATCTAGGGCCACCGCGTTGAGTGACCACTGGACCATTCTGTGTAGTTGGCCACGTTTGTTTGGCATTGCCAGGCACTCGTCGTGGCCATTGTTTATCCGTCTGCCGTTGCCTCACAACCGGGCATTAATTGTAACGTTTTCAGTTGTCGGCTTGTTTGTCAGTCAGTTAACGCCCCGTTGACTGCAAGTTTTAGTTTACCATTATCCATCCATCCATCCAGCAGACTTTCAGTTTTGGTAAGGGATCGGATCTGGTGGCATATCAGTTTCCTCAGCGCACTCTTGATTTATTAGCTCGACTTGGCAGCCCGCAGGCCGCATTAGTTTTAACGACGGCGGAGCGCCCTGTGCCAACTTAGACAGTTTTAATTAAATTGTTATTAATTATTCATAATGCAGGCAGAGAGGTAGAGCAGGGGTGTTTTATGTGCTGCCAAAAATGTAAAGCAAAAAGTGTAATGCATATTTCAGCAATGAGACAGGCCGGAGTAAAGGTAATGAATAAATGTTAAGGGAGGGTTACAGCGTTAAAAACATGTAGAATCTATTGTATAATATACCTAAGCTAAGTTAACTAATGAAAAGTCTACAATAAAGCCGCATTACATCACTCTTTATTCTAGGAAATCCCCTATGAATTGTCTTTTTTTTTGCAGCTTGGCATAAAATAACTTTTTCAATTGCAGTGGCCGCTAATTGAGTGCCAAATGTTCGAGCTCAAAAGTCAATTACACGCATTGCACATGCACATCCCGTCACCGCACTTGAGCAAATCATTTGACAGACAACCGGCAGCAGCAGCAGCAGCAAAAAGTGAATAAAGTACAACAAGTTCAGCTCACGCAACATCAACAAGTTCATTAAAAAAGTTAGCACAAAGCAGCAACGGCAACTGGCAAAAAGCGAAAGCAGAAACGAAACCCAAGCGAACGGAACCCCACAAATGTAACGCTTCACTAGAACTTGTACATACACTTCCCTTATTTTTTTGCCTGCCCCTGACTATACTTTGTTATCTGCCAGTCCCTGAGCACTCGCACACCTTCAAAGGAGCACAGGGCGGAGCGGAGCGGAAGTGATGCGGCTCATTTGTGTGCGACCACAAAATGGCGGAGCAAAAGCGGAAAAGAGGGGAATAAGTGCAGTGATTAACAGGAAGACAGCTGGCAACTGCTTGTTATTAGCAGCAGCAAGCGAAACAAGGGTGTTGAGTTGCCTACAAATGGAAGCTTATGATTTCTTGGGATTTTTTTGTTCACTTCTAAAGGTCGGAGAGTCATTAAAAAAGAAGCAGGATTAAGATTTTATCTGGAGGTGTGATGATCAAGAATATATATACATTATAGGGTCGGAAATGAGTCCTTCGCTGCGTTGCTTGCTTCTAACTAAAATTATAATACGCTGCAAGGGTATAAAAATACCTAATGCTTTTTATAAAGTTACAAAAAACCAAAGAATTAACTTAAAACTAATAGTTACATTAACATAAACCTATCATTATATTTAATATTAAATTTTGCCAAGTCTCGCAACTCCCTCAACCAAACTCAGCCACATTATCAACCCCCTACAAAGAGGATATCAAAATCTCATGTAGTAACCCCAATTGAAGCCAACTTGAAAGACCGGAAATGACTCTGCAATTGAATTGTGCAAAATACCCGGGCTCGGATGCAAAAGTAACCTGCTCAAAACACTTCCCGTATGCACATTTTGTTGCACCTTAATGGGCGTCAGCCAAGTGTGTCGATGTCCGAGGTCCAAGTCCGCGGGGAAAAAGGGAAATGGCAAGGCGCCGGGGAAAGGGAAAGTGAAAAGGGAATGGGAATCCGTGAAAAGTTCAACCCGACGTTTGCTCTTTGTTATGCACATGCATTGTTAAAAGGAAGCGAACCACCGACCATCTGCGCAGCTCGCCCCTTTTGTTTGCCGGAAGTCTGTGGTGGGAAATTTCATTTATGCTGACACTTGACTTGACTTGCCCCCTGCCAAGTCCGTCTGCCCAACTGTCCTGCTGCTAGCGGAGGTCCTTCTCTTTTATTCGGGGGGCCGGGCTTAATTTGCTGCAAATAAATAATGGAAACAGACGCTGAGCTGGCCAGTTCGATTTGGCCTTGGCGCCCAATGAAGTTTATATTGTGCACTTTTTCCATTTCCTCCTCGGGGCGGACGGGTTACACTGAGAGAAATTGTAAATTAAATTGAATGCAAGAATTATGTTCAATTATTTTATTTCATTTTGAAAAGAACGCGTAATTTGTCTTATACATTTCTCTTTTATTTTCTTCTTTGGAAAGAAGGAGCACTGATCACACTGAAAAGCCAAGGTTCTTATTAAATTTCTTACTTTTCTTAAATTTTTCAGTAAACTGTAAAAATCTGAATAATAATTTAAAACAGTATAGTTTTCTAGACTACATGTATTTGATTTGTGAAAATATATTAACAATTTTCTCTCACTGCTGGGGCACGTTAGAGCGGAAACGTGTTGACGGAGCAGCAATCGGATGTCCAAGTCGCAGTTGTCGAGAAGGAAAAAGGAAAACCGGAGAATGGAGAACGGAGAACGGAGAGCGGAGAGTCAAGCAGATAGCGCTTTTCCTCTTGGCCCACTTTTCCCTCCCGCTCTGTGACACTGCCACTGAGTTTGCTCTTTACTGTTTGGTGTGACAATTTAATTGTTTTGTAATTGCTGAGACTTTGCAGTGAGTCCTGATTTATGGGGAAATTGATTGGGTGCTTTTGTGGCCTATGGGGGCAAGTGCCCACGCCCACACCTGCATTTGATTGACGGCCAAGTTAGTGACCTAAAAACGAGGCTCATAAAAGTTGCAACACGTGTTGCAAAATTCACCCGGAATTCGCAATCGAGTGCACAGCCAGCAGCCAGTGACAGAATTAAAATTGCAGCGGCAAAATATTTACACTCCTGCAATTGTGTGTTGTTAATCGGATGGCGGGTTAAATAAGTTATGAGTAAGTATCGGTGACATCTAATCGAACATTCGCTGATGCTCGGATTTATTTCGTTTAAATTGGCTTGGCCATAAATCTCAATCGAAATGTGGGTTAATGTGTGTGCCACAGAGTTGGGCTTTTATTCCACCCCGCCCCGTTGGTTCTGGCCATAAATCTCGGCCTTGGACGTGTGGGGAATGCAAGTGCAACATTTGTCTAGCCAACTTTTGGGGTGCCAGTCGTAAGCCCTGCTGCAGGTTGGCCAAATTGTCGGGTTTATAGCCAAGCCAGGTCACATTGAAGTGAAATGGAAGTTGTTGAAATACTTAATAAATATTTTTAATTTTTTGTAATTATATATTTGTTATTTATTGTTGAAATGAAACATATAAATAATAAAGTACGTTTTATTTAAATTTTATAAATGGCTTAAAGAAGTTTACAAATCTTGAAATTGTTTCCTTTTAAACTAAACAAAATACTTTCAATTTCCTAATTTTTTAAAACCCAATTTAGCTCGTGCTACTAGTTTCTAGTTACCAACACTGACCTGCAAACACGTGCCTAAGCACGGGTAGCGGTGGGAAAGTTTTGTAAAGGATTGCAGTGCGTGTAATTGGCTGGCAGGGAGTGAGCCTTAAGTCAACTTCATTGGCAGGACTCGCACAAAAAGTTTCCTGCCGTTAGTTGCCTCCAATGAAGTTAGCAAAACTGATTAACTCCCGGCAGCTTGGCTTGATTCCTCCTCCTTGAGCTCGTCGGATCCGGCTGGATCCACAATCCTGGCTAACTAATTGCATTTCCAAGAAGCTTGCAGCATGCAATAAAAATTATGCACCGCCTTCTGCCTCCCGACGCCTTTTGCTAGCATTTTGCTTTTGCCTAACGATAGTTTGTGTAGCGGCGGCATTTTTGATGCCTAATATAATTTTAATCGAATGCTGCTGCATTTGCAGTTGCATTAAAGCCCAATTGCATTTTGTCCGACAGCGTTTCGCCCACGCCCCTGATCCGACCTTAGTGGTGTCAGCATAAATCTTAACAGCCCGCCACGCCCTCTCTTCGCTGGCTCTTAAAATGTTTGCTCGGATATTATTATGGCCAGGGGGTTCACTCCCTCGACGCGTCAATGTCGCCATTTGGACCCTCTCTGTTTTAGTTTTAGTTGTCCTTGTGTAGTTGTGCTTGCTCTTTGGTTTCAGTGCAGCCATTTAAACGGACACGCCCTCGGGCAGGCCCACAGAAAAAAGGGGGCAGCCAGTTGGTCGCTGGGCTAATTCTGCCATTGGCCATGATAAATGGCGAGATTTTTATGCACATGTCAGAGGGGTTGTCTAAAAAATAATAGCAATAAAAATAAAACAGAAGTATTTAAGAAAAATAAAGTTTAAATATATTTTTGGCTCTCTTTTATTGGAACATTTTGAGGAATATCATTTTATATAAATTCTAATTAAAATATTTACATATTAATGCTCATTTTCTTTTCAAAATATAAATTTATATGCTTTTTGAGTTTTTAGTTTTTAGTTTTCTTCCATCAAATAAAATCTCAATATTTTCTCCATCAAGCTAATATTTATTTCAAGCTAATAACTTTTTCAATTTTAAT
>JAEIIL010018162.1:0-12695 GCA_018905715.1 Drosophila lini
ATAATATCTGCAAGGGTATACAAACTTCGGCGTGCCGAAGTTAGCTTCCTTTCTAGTTTACTATTATTATTTATGTTTACAAATAGTTTTAAAGATCATTTTCAATTCATTTCAATTATCCTACACATTATCTATTCTTAGTTCTTATATATTTATTTATTTCAAAATTAATATATTTAATTTTATAAAAATTCCCTTCGATTTTTGTCGCCTAAAGCGAAATTATTACCAAAAGCCAACAAGAACCACAGGGCGTGCATCGTCACTAGCAAGTGTCAATCACAGTCACCGCACAGCAATTGTTCTCGTCACACCTTACACACCCCATCGCACCCCCCACCCTACCTCCCTCCCTCCCTTGCAATCCACACAACACTTTTCAGTTTTTAATTAAATGAAATGCAATGGCGATGGCGAGGAGAGAGGACCGGCAGATGAATGAAATGCACACAAAATGAAAAGCCATTAACGAAATATTATATCTGAAGACGAAGGAGTCGGGCTGGGGGGGGCGAATGCTGACTGCAGGATGCGTGGATGCAGGATGCAAGGATGCTGGATGGAGTGGCCATGTCAGCAAATTTCCCACTACACATTGATAAGGTTTTCAGTATTTTTGTTTTTAAGCTTGACTAGATTTTGTCCGAGTGAGTCTGTGTGGATTGAAATAACAGAAAATTGCTATAGATACAACCTAAATACATATATATCTTAAGATCTTAAACTCAAAGATATATTTTCCTTTAACTTCTTTAAATTCGCTTTTCCAACCTTTAAGAATTCGCATAAAAGTTTTACAATTATTTACATTTTTATTACAAGTAACAAATTCTTCAATAATTTTTTCGTTTTTAAATATTTGAGAAGTGGCTACGAAATATTCGGATTTTAAGGTATTTTTTAAGAGTATCTAAACGAAATTAGTCTGAAAATGAGTTACAAGTTTTTCAAATATTTTAAAGAATTCACTAAATAAATATTTGGCATTTGTGCTCTTATTTTTTTGTCTGTCTGTCGTGACCGTGCATTTAATAGTTCCTCTCCTCCCCCGACCCTTCCCCCTAAAAAACAGCTCCATAAGGAGCTGAAGTAGAAAAGAGGACAAAGTGGAAATGGGAAGCTGGAGACCGCAAATCATAATTGTTGCGGGCAACAAAAACAAATAGGGGAATTTGGTCTGAGTTCGGTGGGACGATGGTGGTGGCCACTGCTGCATTCCAAGGAGTTATAACAAGGCTAACTCAAACTGTGTGGCCACTCGCAAAGAGGACACTAGACTGGGCTCCTACTTGGCTGTTGTTGTTCTTGTAATAAGCCTCATTCATTTAGCTTTCGGTTGCTGTGTTGCTTAGACATATTTTTTTAAGGCATTTCACTCGATACTTTTTGGTCTTTTAGCGCGGTCTAAAAGTGAGTGTTTTTACAGTGGAATGTCCCAATTGTGCGAAAGAAATTACTAAATCGTTTTTTGAAATTTTAAGAAAATTCCAAAACATATCGATACAATCGGTAATTCATTAAGATCGATGTTTTAATACTGCGATATATATTTGTTTGTATATTGATTTTCTGTTTGATTTATCGGATAACTAAAATTACATAAAACATAGATATAAATGAAATACCTTTTCGGAAATATTCTAAATAAAATTCGATTTTTAAGATAATTTAAAAATTTGACATTTCATAGTTTATGATATTTTCGATACATGATATTAAAATGTCGTATTGAACTTTTCCTTTCCTACCTTCAGAGTTTGTAGCTTCTAAGCTCTGTTGCGTCATGGCTAAATCGAATCGTCTGGTTGCTGATTAAAAGTATGGGTAAAAAGCCTTCTTGCTTATTTGAAAATTGAACATTTATTACAATTATATAAATGTATTCCCATTACAAACACATATTAACGATAAAGAAATATATAAGATCGTAAAGTGTTACCAATGAATTGTCATCCATTAATTGCCCAGCTCTGGGGCTTAAAAAAATGCCAGTGCTTGCCATTTTCCGATTCCAGCAAACCAACAGAATCCAATGGGTTCAGCCGGAAATGTCCGTCATTGGCCATTTCCCACCGTATCGGCATTTTATCTATGGTCCCGTTGTGTCACGTGCTCGGCCCCCAAACAACGCAACGGGCAATACAAAAGCAATCATAAAGCTATGGCCCACTCGAAACAGTCGCTTCTGCGGGGTTCGGGGTACTTCCTTATGCTTTCCCTTTTCTATCTCTTTCTTTCCTTCTCTCTGTCTCTGCTTCCTGCCATTCGCAACAGTGCTGTCGTTTGGCCATTTTCAACATTCAGTTCATTATACCCTTTCCAGGGTATTATAATTTTAGTCAGAAGCTTGCAAAACAGTGAAGGATTCATTTCCGAACCCATAAATCATATATATTTTAAATAATATATTGACACTGTATCGATAACAATTAACGAATCGATATTTTAACATTGTGATATACATATGAAAGAAAATATATACAGTCTATATTATGTATCGAAAAAGTTCTGATTCGCCAAAGCTTATTTGGCTTGCAACATTAGCCCGATATATTTCAAATTTCTATACATATATCGGAATGTTCGATATTTCCGATATCATATGTAGAGCGATATTTTTAGATTAGAATTTCCCCCTCGCTATACATCACGTAATGAGGATTTAAAAACAATTTCAATTATATTCTATAAGTATAAAACATGAAAATCTAATGAAAACGAAGCAGGGATCCTTTTTTATTGATTCGATTCAAATAGGTTCCTTTTGCTGGCAACACTAATTCCCATTTCCACAATAATTCCCACTTTCGGGTTTGAGCCAAAAGCTGGCAGCAAAAACCAACTTTACACCCTCGGGCGACATTTTCCAGCAGGTTCTCTGCCCGCCCCCCCACTCACCGTGGGTTCCCTAGGCCACTCTTTCCCGCTTTTCCCTGTGTGTGTGTTTTTTTTTTTTCAGCCCACCAACCCCCACCCCGACATCGTTTAATGTCCTATCTATGTTTCTGCTCCTGTTTTCGCCCAACTTTTGGCTCAATAAGAGCGACGAATTTATTGCTTGCTAATAGGAAAATACACTCCCCCCGTTTTCCGCCCATCCAGCAATGCCGCGCTGGTCAAGAAGACAAAGTTTGTAGACTTGTTTTTGTTGGCCGTCTTTTTGTTTGGTGGAAAAATATGTTTTCAACATAATTTCATTCATTATATTTGAATTGTTGTTGCTGCTGCTGCTGTTGTGGCTCCGGCCGATGCTGCTGCTCATTTTCACCAGACTCATTATCGGGCCACGCCCCTCGCCACTCGCCCCCTAGTAAAACAGCACACACACACACCAAACACCCAAGGACTAGGCACCCACACCTTCGGGCGGGGCATTTTGGCTAATTTGAATTTGATTTCATTCGGAAAGTTGGCCGCTTTTGGCATTTGTGTCCATGGCTCTGTTTTAATTCGCGCGACAAGTGCAAATGATTGTATTTTGTGAGTTGATTAATTGGAAATGAATGCGAGGATGGCTCGGATGTTGTTCCAGGACACCTAGGTACATCTATACTCTTGGCAGATTTTCCATGACAACAAAAGAATGGTGAAACCAACACATGGAAGCACTTTTATTTGAGCTCAAAAACGATAAAAACACGTGAAAGTTTCAATTCCAAATTCCAATAGCTCGAAAACGGATCGTTTGCGAGCCTTTTAATATCGTTAATCGTTAAATTGTGGCCAACATATCGCGAAAGGGGCTTTGAAAGTGGTGAAAACATCAAGAATGAAATTCGAGTTTAGTTTACGAAACGCTCTTATCTGAGTCCTTTTGCGATCATTTAGCGAGACTTTTTTACAAGTTCGCGCATTTTTATGGTTTCTAAGCGGGTTTACGAACATTTGGACAGTTACGTTTGACTATATATCCTACTGGCTACTGGTGTCATCAAATTTGTTTGCATCTCCCTGAGAATTTCGCGAGCAAAATGATGCCCTTGCATTAGAAAAAGAACCTCTAAGGTTTCACCGGACTGGACGAATAGAAGATGTTCCACATGTACCAAGGCTCTTCTCTCGTCAAAGGACTTTTCAGAGTGCGTGTGTGCGTGAGTGTGGGCGTGAGTGTCATAGCACAACATATACATATATCACTAGTCATTAAACAAATTAGGAAAACCAAAACAGGCGTTATGAACAAATGATTTAAAGTCATATTTATAAATGGAAATTGGAACAAGAACAAGAACAAGAAAATCTTAAGGGACAGGCACATGAGCCATAGGTGTAAAAATGTTGAAATATTTTATACAAAAGCTAAGCAGAAAAATGCCAAGCGGGCAAAGGAACTATGTACGTTAACAATATATGTATGCAAAAGGGTCACGACACACTCGCACCTTAATTGAACTCGAACCACGGAACGGGCGACCCCTCGGGGTCGATGCAGTTTGCCATCGTAAGTTGTGTGTTGCTCCCAACAGTTTCTACATAAAAATATAAAAATATATATATATAGATACAGATATTTGGGTCGGGGCAGAGAAACAAACGGAAGAGAAAACTGAAAACTTAAATAATAAACGAGAAGAAAGCTGCACGGGGAGGAGTCATTTTTTTTTAGAACGTACCTTTAACAGAACGTTTGAGAAGCGTTCAAGGGAAGAACAACTAACACTAATTTTAAAGCATACATTTAATGGTAACATTAACAGTAACATAAATATTAAATTAACACTAATATTAAATTAAAATTAACAAAAACCGAGGCAGGACGAACCACAACAACGTTGATAAGCGATATACACAGCGAACCAAAATGTTGGATGGGAGAAATTATTTGAGAGGCGGCGAGAAAACGAAGGAACCGAAACAAAAACGAATTGAATTAACTTTTAAGAACATAACATAAATATAAAAAGAAAGGAAATATTAAAGAAGAACAAAAAACATATAAAATTATACGATTTAAATGAATAAGTAAAGCAACACTAAAACCAATGGCAACAAAAGTAATTGTAAAAAAACATAGAGACATTTTTTTTGCTCAAAGCCCAAAGGGCAATCCCTCCTCCTCTCACCCCCTCTCATTCACTTCCCAAAAATGATAAAAACACTAAAATCAAATAAAATATATTTCGCGGCACGTAAAAATTTGTTCGTCACGAAACAACGTAAACCACAAACAAAAATGCAACACAAGATTTTCTAGAAAGAAAACCAAAAAACAAAACAAAAAAAAAAACAAGAATTGGCAAACCCAAAACCAAATAATGTTTAAAATTAAACTAAACTCAAGTAAAGAACCGCAAGCAGATAAGAGAAAAGTAATTATAAATAAAACATAAATTTAGCTTCTAGTGAAAGGAATTTTTAAAACCACAAAGCAAACGAAACGGTGGAGGAAATGCCCCCAAAAACACCAATACCAAACCGCGAAACTATGTTAACAAAGCGAGGAAAGCATACAAAAATGGAAAAATAAGATCGGCAGGCCGAAACTCGAATACCCTTGCAATTGATTTTAACAAAATTTGGCCCAAATCTTGCAGCTAAAACCAAGTCCAAACAAGAGAACTTTTACAATATTTAAATAATTATTTCCAATGCTGCTGTACTGTGCAGAAAATATCGAAACACCAATACTGTATGGATATTTAAGTCGATATTATAACGTTCCGATATTTGTGCGATAATTTATACCATAGTTCATACAATTTTTAATAGTTTTGTTTAAATTTCAATCAATTTGTCGGTACGCGATAAATCAATATTTTACATTTCGATGTATCAAACTTTAGGATATTTTCGATAAGACATTGAGCGCTATTTGTTTGCCAAAATATCAAATCGCATTTGTCCTCTCGATAAACATCCCCAATTCCAACCGTTATTATTTTTCATTATTATTATTACAACTAAATTTTAAACAAACACCTTAACTAGAACATTAAAAATACGATTGCAAGGATATCAAAGGTGGATGATTGCGAACAGCAGATAGTAAAATTGACAAAAACGGAAATTCAAATAGAAAATTCTTTTCAAATATCAATAAAGCAAGGAAATAAATAAAATGATGTTTCTAAAAAAACAAACAACAAGAGGAGAAGACGATGAACTAAATTTAAGACGAGTAAAAACCAACCAACCAGTAACAACAACACACACATTTCAATTGCGCTCGTTTAGCCCATATATAGTATATTTCAATTAAAAAGAACGAAAAAAATAAACCACATTACAATATTTCAATATGTCATCAAGTCACAGCGAATAAACAACAACAATAAGTTGAAGGCGACTTACAAATCTAAAAAAAGGAGAGACAAACTGTATACGTGTGTGCGCGAGGGAGAGAGAGAAAAGAGATATAGTAACTATATATATGCGAGCCAAGGCGATCTCCGTTGGCGATAAGCACATGTGGCGCCGAAAAATCAAATTCTTTATATATATATATTTAGCTAGCTTTGTCGCCGGATTGGGTTTATACAAAGACAATATGGAGAATAATATGCGTAACGCCAAGCAATGTTTTTCCACTTGCGTTACGCATCTTATTCTTTATACTATCTTTGGCTTATGCGTGCCGACTTTAGATCAAGGGTTATGCAGAGGCAATATAAAAAATAACATGTGCCGAGAAATTCCTATTTTGCGGTTGCGCTACACATCTTATTCTTTATACTGCCTTTGGTTTATGCGTGCCGACGGTAGATCAGAAATTTAGCTATTTGGTATAAATAAATAAATAAATAAACTAGAGTTTTTGGGAAACGGTGCACTTTGAAGACTTAAAAATCCTAATTATTCTAAAATTGTTCTAACATATTCAGTGCTTAAAACCCACTACCGTTTTCTCACGAATACATACAGAGCCTTTTATGGCATTTAAAATATATATTTCTAGGAGATTAATCGAGATAAGCCTCACTCGTACAGAAAGTCAAGACGTTGCAGGAGATTGTGTCGAATTTGTTGTGGATTTTTTGACGCACGCATAAACTTGTGAGAAAGAGAAAGCACTACTCTTATAGCCAGGGGTGGAGGTAGTTTCATCTTTGTGATTTTTTAGCCTAAGCAGGATC
Organism: Drosophila lini; assembly: GCA_018905715.1. Lineage (NCBI taxonomy): Eukaryota > Metazoa > Arthropoda > Insecta > Diptera > Drosophilidae > Drosophila > Drosophila lini. The sequence goes on from JAEIIL010018162.1 coordinate 7,074, forward strand.
TGTGTGTCTTTTTTTTGTTTTTGTCTAAGGAAATGTGTGTCTAGGTGTGTATGTAACTTGCGGACTCGATTTAGGCATCTGTGGTGGTCATATCCTCGGTGTCATCCTCGGGTTCATGGCCGCGACCCTCGCGAATACGCTTCAACTTGCGCTTTAGCATCATGACGCCTGCCAAAAAATATATAATTGGTTTTAAAAAGATGCCAGAACAGGGAAGAGGACAGCAAACTCACATTTAATAGCCTGAAATGTTTTGGCTGAGGCCGAACTGGTTTCGTGGGTCGACAGCGATTGGGCATTGATCTTCTCGTGGGCTAACTTCACCTCCAGATAGGCCTTCTTCAAAGTCTTGTAGTGCCGGAACTCGCTCGAGTCCTTGACCATGATGCATCTGCCAGAAGAGAGAGAGATTATGAGGTAAGCCAGAGATTCAAGTTGGTGCATCCGAATTCGTACTTAGCCGCTGACCCATCGCCGGAACAATCCGAGGGCGCCGTGTGATATATCTGATGGTAGAAGCACTGCAAAACCGGCGAGTTCCAGATCGAGATGCCATACCAAAACCAAATGGACACATTGAGCGGCAGCTTAAAGTTCTTGGCGAACAGCGTGGGTATTAGGTACTTGAACGGCACCAGATTGACGAAGACATGCGCCCAGGCGGCGATCTGTAGGCCCAGGAACACCTGATACACGATCCGGTGGCTGTAGGCGCTGGGCAGGACCAGCAGAGCCAGCACCTCGGTGAGTATGCTGTACAGGCCGACCGTCAGATTCAAGCCAACAAAGTAGTTTTCATACCTGCAAAATAATAAATAACAATATAAAAAAGCCCCTTTATTTACAGAGGACATGTTTAAACTTGCCTGTAGACATCAATGGCGACCAGCGATAGCAGGTAAAGCCCCTTGGAGCCCACCTCCAGAAAATCGGCCTCCTTGAAGTCCAGCATCGCCCCATGCAGGTAGAACGTGATGATGAAGATGGAATAGAACTGAAACTTCTCCGTCTGATGCGATCGATAGAAAATGACGTTCTCCGAGGAGTAGAAGAGCGAGTAGCGTCCTTGGTTCTTCATCAGCTGCGGCAGGAGGATGAACTCGTTGTAGAAGTGCAGAAACAGGCAGCTGGCCCCATAGAAGGCGATGTTCCAGATGACACGGGCAAACTGCTTTCGCTTAAAGTACTTCATGTTCGATGACTTGAGGAAGAACTGCAACAGGGAAGGCAGGAACAGAGCGGAGCAATTAGTCGGCCAGTGGCCTTGAGTCGCTATCGATAATGTATTATGGTCGTTCCGTCTGTCCGTCGGTCAGGCAGTCGAAGCTTTATGCTGGCGCTGGCGCTATCGCTAACGCTTGTTGTCGCTGTTGCCAGGAGCGGAGTGTGCCCCCCGAAAATGCAACGAAAAGAGGTGCAAACTTTGGCGCATGTGCTGCTCCCACAAGAGAGATGAGAAAGGGGTTAGCATCCGTATTTAGAAGTTGGACATTTATAGCTGAATTGCTTGTTTGTATAACTTGTGTACTTATTTAATTAATTAAATAAACAATCAATTCTATCATAGCAAAGCATTCAAAATGTACCTATTTAGTTAGTGTACCTCTTGCAACTGTTGAGTACATTGTATGTATTGGTACCTAACATATTGCTTGTTACATTGTTGTGTTTAGTTTTCAATAGCATTCTCCGTACAAACGCTTTTCTTGTGCCCGATTTGTAAGGGAAGAGCCACATACACCTCCCGGGACCGGCCCCGTGGCCGCTCTGTTTATTTATAAACGCGAAATCGGCCGAGCGACCCCTCAAAGCACAAGCACTAGCCGCACGGCCAAGCCACAGCCGGAGGATTCACCCAAGAAGCACCCACCTGGAAGAGCCGCTGAAAGGCACAGAAGCCGCAGGACATCGCCACGAAGATCCAGAAGACACCGTTGATCAGGTAATACAGGTCTATGTCCCGCACGAGGGCGTCGAATCGCTCGTTGGTGATCAGGTATTTCAGCGGCAGGAAAAAGTTGCTTATCTCCGCCCAGTAGTCGGGCGGGCCGGCCTTCATGTCCAGTATGGAGGTCATGGTGCTCCTGCTCCGCGAGGATTTCCTTTCGGCCGGCCAAGGCTCGCGTTTTTCCCCGTTCTCGCGTTCTGTTGTGTGTTTTTTCTCCTCGTCGCGTCTTAGCCCAGATTTCGCATGGTGTTGGAAAACTTGTCGGTGAGGCGACCAGCTGATAGTGTTGCCTAACGCATTTGTTGGCGTTACAGTTTCTGTTAAAGTTAACAGTAGACATAGGCGCCAGTTTTAAAACAGGAAAATTCCTCTGCAATTCTTATTTAATACAAAATTTAAATAGGATATAGATTTATATAAACATACTTTTTTTTTATATTTTTATTAACATTAGTTCTTCAGCAAAAATGTCGTCGGAATTGGCAAAAATCACGAACTTTCCCAGCCACCCGGTGGAGTTCTTCAAGCAGATCCTGCAGGTAGCCAACAAAGGAAAACCGGCTGGATCCATCCAGGAAATGAATCTGGCAACTGTGGACGAGGAGTTTGGTGTCCTCAACCGCACTGTGCTCTATCGCGGACTCACCCGGGATGACTTTGTGTTCTATATCACTCATCGTTATACTCGAAATTGTAAGAACCTTCAGGCCAATCCCAACAAGGCCGGGATCACCTTCTACTGGACGAATGTCAAGGATTCTGACGGCAAGGAGAGTACCTGGCAGGTGCGACTTATCGGGGCCACCGCCGTGCAGCTTCCAGAAAGCGAATTGGATGCCCTGTGGGCCAAAGAGGACTTGGCGGCCAAAATAAGGGGGCACATATGCCCCTGTGGCCAACCGATTGACCACGACGAGCTCAAGGCGAAGCACGATCAGTTCCTGCAGGAGCACCTGGCCAGTGGCAAGCCCATTCCGCGGCCAGACAGCTAGTGAGTACATCCTTTATTTAGGTAAAATATTACCTAAAATCTACCTCCCTCACAGCACCGCTTTCAAATTTGAGCCCCAGCGATGGGACTTCCTAAACGTGGCCATCAACCAGATCGCCGACAGGGTGCAGTATCGCCTCCAGGCCAACGGGCAGTGGGAGGCCATGCATGTGTCCACCTAAACCCCAGCTGAAACTCAGCTCCCTTTTAGGCGATTTCATTTTATTCAACAATATCTTACTACAAAACAGCTAAACGTAAATACTAGCAACTAAATTGGCTTCCTTTTCGACATGCTTAACACACACAACTACAACATAGTTAATAAATATTACACAAAACAGCAAAAAAAAAAGCTTGCCTAACGATTAAGTCGGGTTAGGTTGGGGTTCGGTTAACATTAGATCGGGAAATAGTAACGCTAATGTGATCTATCCATTTTACACACATAATACCGTAACGAGAGTCCGGTTCGATTCCGTTTTCTGTACAAATGCAGGTTGTTGTGGATTACACCGCGTTGATGGTCTCGCGGATCCAGGCGGCGTTCGAGGCGATCTTGTCGTACATTCTGGGCCGCTCCACGCCAGTCGGTCCGCAGGCGATCCGCCAGGACGAGACCCCTATTAAAGCCCACTGGTTGGTCCCGGGGATTAGGCATTGCACTGGAGCCCCAGAGTACTCCTCCTGCTGCGATGTAGAAAAAAACAGAAAAATTGTATTAACACAAACAAAAAAATATATATTATAAAAATTTTATTGTCACTATTAAAACTGTTACAAAAAAATGAATATTTATATAAATTTTAATTAAATTAGTAAATAAGCTCTGGCTAAAATCAATCATAACATTACGTGTCACAGGAAAACGTTTGTAACTTTTATTTCACCACAAATAGGAGGTCCACTCTAATTTCACCATTGAATTTAAACTAGTGGCTGTGTCACCCCAATTGGCGATCGTGACGTCAAACGCACGCGACATGCAGAAACGCGTTTGGCCAGCCTACAACAAAAACAAAGAGTGATATGGCGATATGGAATGGATAAGGGGAGAGAGCTCTCTCTCACTTGCTCTCCGTCCCCATTCTCATTGAAGCGAGCACGAGCTAAACACACACAGCCAGCCACACACACAGATGCAAACAGCAACAACCCCCGTTACCGTCGACCGACGTTTTTACCTAGGCTAGTTTACGAGCAACAATAGCCACTGCAGCTGCAGGCAGACACCAAAGGTAAAGGGCAAAAAGGAAGAAGTAACAGCAACAAAAAAAGGGACACCGCACAAAATAGATGTAAGTGTATAAAACGGAGCGCCGGCTGTTGCAGTGCCGTCATTCCATCGGCAATATTCCAAGTGATCGCGTCGCGGAGAGGCGATAAAGAAAGGCAAAAGAAATTCCCAGAGGAGAACAAAAGAGTGCCAAAAAAATTAATTGTGAATCACTATCCAGGATTGTCGGTATCGCGATCAAGACTACACTTAAGAAAAATACCTTAAAAACGAAGGCAGAAATTATGGCTGCGAGGAGCTGTCTGAAGGTCCTCTTCCAGGGAGAGACGAGCTTCATCATTTGCGAATCTTTTCACACCTACGAAGCGGTCATCTCTCAAGGTGAGTCATACAAAAATTAAAAAATATCAAGTGATTAATACACATTAAAAAAATATATGTATGAATACAATATAATTTCACAATGTTTCGTAAAAAAAAAAGTTCGGCTCCTAATTAAATGTACATGTAATTCTCTCTGTGTATAATACATTGATATTAAACAGAAATTAAAATTTTTAAACAACTACTTTCGATTACAATCAATCAATATTAAACTCTGTTTATATTTTCATTTTTAGCCATGTCGCATTTTGGGATTCCGGAGAACCACAGGGACGCCCTGACCCTCAGCAACGGCCAGGGTTACGTGTTTGAGGCCCAGCTCCTGGAATACTTCCTCCTCCTGTTCCCCTCCCCAGAGATCACCTTCCATCTGAGACTTGACTGGCAGCAGCTTCGGAGAGGTCTCACCCAGACACGGCCGCAGAAGCGCAAGCGTCCGGTGGAGCGTGTGGATGTGGCATCAACAGGTGGCCAAAAGGTGACCGTAGAGAAGGAGAAACCAAATGAGGAGCAAGTACCGGTGCAGGACTACAAGCCGGTGGCAGTGTATCGTCAGAACTGTTTCCTGGGAGCGTTGCCCAGCAACGGGGCAGCTCCTGTGCGTCGCCAGAACTGCTTTCTAAGAGAGCAGAAGCCACAGCAACAGCGCCGGCAGGAGTCCAGGCCCAGGCCGCAGCCAGAAGTGGATGAGGAGCTGGGCCAAACGCAGGGACCACAGGTGAAGCGCCTGCGCCTGGAGCTCTGCCCCAATTCCAGGCGGCCTGCGTCCACATCGGGGGCTCCCCATTCTCTTCCCGCAATGCGTCCCATACGCATTTAAGGTACCGCAAGAAGCTTGTACATATAATATAGTTATAATCCGTATACGATATATAAACCGTAACGCAAAGGTTGAACCGCTGTTCCTTAGATTTAGCACTAGATTGTAAAACCAAATCCACGTCCAAATAATTGAAATTAATTTCTTTTACTGTTTTAAGAAGAGATAGCATTTACTATCTATTTAGGAATCAGTCCTAATTAACCTGGAGATTACTCATTTAGTTCCTATCTTATCTGCTA